>CM067359.1:61248005-61276005 GCA_034401795.1 Chaetoderma sp. LZ-2023a
CAGCCATTTTATAAGGAATAACACAGAATAACAGCCATTTTATATGGAATAACACGGAATAACGGCCATATTAAATGGAATAACAACCATTTTATAAGGAATAACACGGAATAACAGCCATTTTATATGGAATAACACAATAACGGCCATATTAAATGGAATAACATGGAATAACAGCCATTTTATAAGGAAAATCACGGAATAACGGCCATATTAAATGGAATAACATGGAATGACAGCCATTTTATAAGGAATAACACAGAATAACAGCCATTTTATATGGAATAACACAATAACGGCCAAATTAAATTGAATAACAGCCATTTTATATGGAATAACTCAGAATAATACATATTATATGGAATAACATATTATGACAGCCATTTTATATGGAATAACGTGGAATAACAGCCATAGTAAATGGAATAACGTGGAATAACAGCCATTTTATAAGGAATAACACGGAACAACAACCATAGTAAATGGAATAACAACCATTTTATAAGGAATAACACGGAATAACAGCCATTTTATATGAAATAACTCGTAATAACGGCCATAGTAAAGGGAATAACTGCCATTTTATAAGGAATAACAGCCATTTTATAAGGAATAACATGGAATAACAGCCATTGTAAATGGAATACCATGGAATAACGGCCATATTAAATGGAATAAAGAATAAAGAATAATGAATAACGAATAACACAGAATAAGAGCCATTTTATATGGAATAACAGACATCATATGGAATAACATATTATGACAGCTATTTTATATGGAATAACAGCCATAGTAAATGGAATAATGTGGAATAGCAGCCATTTTATAAGGAATAACACAGAATAACAACTATAGTAAATGGAATAACACGGAATAACGGACATATTAAATGGAATAACACCCATCTTATAATGGAATAACAGGCATAGTAAATGGAATAACAGCCATTTTATATGGAATAACACGGAACAACGGCCATATTATATGGAATAACACGGAATAACGGCCTTATTAAATGGAATAGCAGCCATTTTATATGGAATAACACAGAACAACAACCATAGTAAATGGAGTAACTTCTATAAGGAATAACACGGAATAACAGCCATTTTATATGGAATAACACAGAATAACGGCCATATTAAATCGAATAACAAACATTTTATAAGGAATAACACGGAATAACGGCCATTGTATATGGAATAACGGCCATATTAAATGGAATAACGAATAAAGAATAATGAATAACGAATAACACAGAATAACAGCCATTTTATATGGAATAACACGGAATAACAGCCATAGTAAATGGAATAAGCCATTTTAAAAGGAATAACAGAATAACAGCCATTTTATATGGAATAACACCCATAGTAAATGGAATAACATGGAATAACAGCCATTTCATATGGAATAACACAGAATAACAGCCATTTTATATGGAATAACACGGAATAACGGCCATATTAAATGGAATAACAACCATTTTATAAGGAATAACACAGAATAACAGCCATTTTATATGGAATAACACAATAACGGCCATATTAAATGGAATAACATGGAATAACAGCCATTTTATGAGGAAAATCACGGAATAACGGCCATATTAAATGGAATAACATGGAATAACAGCCATTTTATAAGGAATAACACAGAATAACAGCCATTTTATATGGAATAACACAATAACGGCCATATTAAATTGAATAACAGCCATTTTATATGGAATAACATGGAATAAGAGCCATTTTAAATGGAATAACACGGAATAGCGGCCATAGTAAAGGGAATAACAGCCATTTTATAAGGAATAACAGCCATTTTATAAGGAATAACAGCCATTTTAAATGGAATAAAATGGGATAACGGCCATATTAAATGGAATAACGAATAAAAAATAACGAATAAGGAATAACACAGAATAAAAGCCATTTTATATGGAATAACATATTATGACAGCCATTTTATATGGAATAACACAGAATAACAGCCATAGTAAATGGAATAACGTGGAATAACAGCCATTTTATAAGGAATAACACACAATAACAGCCATTTTATATGGAATAACACGGAATAACAACCATAGTAAATGGAATAACAACCATTTTATAAGGAATAACAGCCATTTTATATGGAATAACACAGAATAACAGCCATAGTAAATGGAATAACGTGGAATAACAGCCATTTTATATGGAATAACACAATAACGGCCATATTAAATGGAATAACAGCCATTTTATAAGGAAAATCACGGAATAACGGCCATATTAAATGGAATAACATGGAATAACAGCCATTTTATAAGGAATAACACAGAATAACAGCCATATTATATGGAATAACACGGAATAAGAGCCATTTTAAAAGGAATAACACGGAATAGCGGCCATAGTAAAGGGAATAACAGCCATTTTATAAGGAATAACATGGAATAACAGCCATTTTATAAGGAATAACAGCCATTTTAAATGGAATAAAACGGGATAACGGCCATATTAAATGGAATAACGAATAAAAAATAACGAATAAGGAATAACACAGAATAAAAGCCATTTTATATGGAATAACTCAGAATAATACATATTATATGGAATAACATATTATGACAGCCATTTTATATGGAATAACACAGAATAACAGCCATAGTAAATGGAATAACGTGGAATAATAGCCATTTTATAAGGAATAACACACAATAACAGCCATTTTATATGGAATAACACGGAATAACGGCCATATTAAATGGAATAACAACCATTTTATAAGGAATAACACGGAATAACAGCCATTTTATATGGAATAACACAATAACGGCCATATTAAATGGAATAACATGGAATAACAGCCATTTTATAAGGAAAATCACGGAATAACGGCCATATTAAATGGAATAACAGCCATTTTATAAGGAATAACACAGAATAACAGCCATTTTATATGGAATAACACAATAACGGCCAAATTAAATTGAATAACAGCCATTTTATATGGAATAACATGGAATAAGAGCCATTTTAAATGGAATAACACGGAATAGCGGCCATAGTAAAGGGAATAACAGCCATTTTATAAGGAATAACAGCCATTTTATAAGGAATAACAGCCATTTTAAATGGAATAAAATGGGATAACGGCCATATTAAATGGAATAACGAATAAAAAATAACGAATAAGGAATAACACAGAATAAAAGCCATTTTATATGGAATAACATATTATGACAGCCATTTTATATGGAATAACACAGAATAACAGCCATAGTAAATGGAATAACGTGGAATAACAGCCATTTTATAAGGAATAACACACAATAACAGCCATTTTATATGGAATAACACGGAATAACAACCATAGTAAATGGAATAACATGGAATAACAACCATTTTATAAGGAATAACACGGAATAACAGCCATTTTATATGGAATAACATGGAATAACAGCCATTTTATGAAATAACACGGAATAACAGGCATAGTAAATGGAATAACAGCCATTTTATAAGGAAAAACACAGAATAACAGCCATTTTATATGGAATAACAACCATTTTATAAGGAATAACAGCCATTTTATATGGAATAACACAGAATAACAGCCATCTTATATGGAATAACTCGGAATAACAGACATATTATATGGAATAACACATTATGACAGCCATTTTATATGGAATAACACGGAATAACAGCCATAGTAAATGGAATAACATGGAATAACAGACATTTTATAAGGAATATCAGAGAATAACAGCCACTTTATATGGAATAACACCCCATAGTAAATGGAATAACAACCATTTTATAAGGAATAACATGGAATAACAGCCATTTTATATGGAATAACACGGAATAACGGCCATATTAAATGGAATACCGGCCATTTTATATGGAGTAACACGGAATAGCAGGCATAGTAAATGGAATAATATGGAATAAAAGGCATTTTATAAGGAAAAAACACGGAATAACAGCCATTTTATATGGAATAACATGGAATAAAGCCATTTCAAATGGAATAACACGGAATAACAGTCATTTTATATGGAATAACTCGGAATAACGGCCATAGTAAAGGGAATAACAGCCATTTTATAAGGAATAACATGGAATAACAGCCATTTTGTAAGGAATAACATGGAATAACAGCCATTTTAAATGGAATAACGGCCATATTAAATGGAATAACGAATAAAGAATAACACAGAATAACAGACATTTTATACGGAATAACTCAGAATAAGACATATTATATGGAATAACATAGTATGACAGCCATTTTATATGGAATAACACGGAATAACAGCCAGAGTAAATAGAATAACATGGAATAACAGCCATTTCATAAGGAATAACACAGAATAACAGCCATTTTATATGGAATAACACGGAATAACGGCCATATTAAATGGAATAACAACCATTTTATAAGGAATAACACGGAATAACAGCCATTTTATATGGAATAACACAATAACGGCCATATTAAATGGAATAACATGGAATAACAGCCATTTTATAAGGAAAATCACGGAATAACGGACATATTAAATGGAATAACATGGAATAACAGCCAATTTATAAGGAATAACACAGAATAACAGCCATTTTATATGGAATAACACAATAACGGCCAAATTAAATTGAATAACAGCCATTTTATATGGAATAACTCAGAATAATACATATTATATGGAATAACATATTATGACAGCCATTTTATATGGAATAACACAGAATAACAGCCATAGTAAATGGAATAACGTGGAATAACAGCCATTTTATAAGGAATAACACACAATAACAGCCATTTTATATGGAATAACACGGAATAACAACCATAGTAAATGGAATAACAGCCATTTTATAAGGAATAACACGGAATAACAGCCATTTTATATGAAATAACTCGTAATAACGGCCATAGTAAAGGGAATAACTGCCATTTTATAAGGAATAACAGCCATTTTATAAGGAAAAACATGGAATAACAGCCATTGTAAATGGAATACCATGGAATAACGGCCATATTAAATGGAATAAAGAATAAAGAATAATGAATAACGAATAACACAGAATAAGAGCCTTTTATATGGAATAACAGACATCATATGGAATAACATATTATGACAGCTATTTTATATGGAATAACAGCCATAGTAAATGGAATAATGTGGAATAGCAGCCATTTTATAAGGAATAACACAGAATAACAACTATAGTAAATGGAATAACACGGAATAATGGACATATTAAATGGAATAACACCCATCTTATAATGGAATAACAGGCATAGTAAATGGAATAACAGCCATTTTATATGGAATAACACGGAACAACGGCCATATTATATGGAATAACATGGAATAACGGCCTTATTAAATGGAATAGCAGCCATTTTATATGGAATAACACAGAACAACAACCATAGTAAATGGAATAACTTCTATAAGGAATAACACGGAATAACAGCCATTTTATATGGAATAACACAGAATAACGGCCATATTAAATGGAATAACAAACATTTTATAAGGAATAACACGGAATAACGGCCATTGTATATGGAATAACGGCCATATTAAATGGAATAACGAATAAAGAATAATGAATAACGAATAACACAGAATAACAGCCATTTTATATGGAATAACACGGAATAACAGCCATAGTAAATGGAATAAGCCATTTTAAAAGGAATAACAGAATAACAGCCATTTTATATGGAATAACACCCATAGTAAATGGAATAACATGGAATAACAGCCATTTCATAAGGAATAACACAGAATAACAGCCATTTTATATGGAATAACACGGAATAACGGCCATATTAAATGGAATAACAACCATTTTATAAGGAATAACACAGAATAACAGCCATTTTATATGGAATAACACAATAACGGCCATATTAAATGGAATAACATGGAATAACAGCCATTTTATGAGGAAAATCACGGAATAACGGCCATATTAAATGGAATAACATGGAATAACAGCCATTTTATAAGGAATAACACAGAATAACAGCCATTTTATATGGAATAACACAATAACGGCCATATTAAATTGAATAACAGCCATTTTATATGGAATAACATGGAATAAAAGCCATTTTAAATGGAATAACACGGAATAGCGGCCATAGTAAAGGGCATAACAGCCATTTTATAAGGAATAACATGGAATAACAGCCATTTTATAAGGAATAACAGCCATTTTAAATGGAATAACATGGAATAACGGCCATATTAAATGGAATAACGAATAAAAAATAACGAATAAGGAATAACACAGAATAGTAGCCATTTTATATGGAATAACTCAGAATAATACATATTATATGGAATAACATATTATGACAGGCATTTTATATGGAATAACACAGAAAAACAGCCATAGTAAATGGAATAACGTGGAATAACAGCCATTTTATAAGGAATAACACACAATAACAGCCATTTTATATGGAATAACACGGAATAACAACCATAGTAAATGGAATAACATGGAATAACAACCATTTTATAAGGAATAACACGGAATAACAGCCATTTTATATGGAATAACACGGAATAACAGCCATTTTATATGGAATAACAGGCATAGTAAATGGAATAACAGCCATTTTATAAGGAAAAACACGGAATAACAGCCATTTTATATGGAATAACAACCATTTTATAAGGAATAACAAGGAATAACAGCCATTTTATATGGAATAACACAGAATAACAGCCATTTTATATGGAATAACTCAGAATAACAGACATATTATATGGAATAACACATTATGACAGCCATTTTATATGGAATAACACGGAATAACAGCCATAGTAAATGGAATAACAGACATTTTATAAGGAATATCAGAGAATAACAGACATTTTATATGGAATAACACGGAATAACACCCATAGTAAATGGAATAACACGGAATAACAACCATTTTATAAGGAATAACACGGAATAACAGCCATTTTTTATGGAATAACACGGAATAACGGCCATATTAAATGGAATAATATGGAATAACAGCCATTTTATATGGAATAACTCAGAATAATACATATTATATGGAATAACATATTATGACAGCCATTTTATATGGAATAACACAGAATAACAGCCATAGTAAATGGAATAACCTGGAATAACAGCCATTTTATAAGGAATAACACACAATAACAGCCATTTTATATGGAATAACACGGAATAACAACCATAATAAATGGAATAACAACCATTTTATACGGAATAACACGGAATAACAGCCATTTTATATGGAATAACACGGAATAACAGCCATTTTATATGGAATAACATGGAATAATAGGCATAGTAAATGGAATAACAGCCATTTTATAAGGAAAAAACACGGAATGACAGCCATTATCGGCCTTATTAGTATCTACAACACCATGAGAGAGTCCGTCTCTGACAAATCAGTTATATCATCACAGTTTATTTCATCCAAAAAATGTTCTGAACACACATATACCTGTTTTGGTAAGCCTTGTCTATTAATAGCGTTAGTCTCCTCCCTTCCCCCCCCCCCCCCCCCCCCCCCCCTAGTCTGCTCGGTTCATCTGATGGCATAACGTGGAATTTTTATGGGATTAAAAACGCTCAAGCCCTTCTTAAATATATTTAGTTTTCTGCTATTATTTGTGCATCCATTGACCGCACATGAATTTCCGCCACTTTTTCTGTATTTTACGTACAGGTTCTTATGCTTATAATAACGATAACGCTATGTACGCGTCTTAAGCGTTTTTCACTTGTGTAATGGCGGGATATTACGTCATTAGCCAATGGCGGCAATCTAGGTCACGTCTCGATGAACGCGTGGTATAAAATGGCTGTTATTCTGTGTTATTCGTTATTCATTTTAGTGGAACCCTAAATTTTTGCTTAGTAAGTTTCCATTTGCAGAAAAAAAGAATATTTTTGAAAATTTACCACTGAAATGACTAACTCGGTCTCCGAGCCAATCATTCCAGTGGCAAATTTCCAAAAATAGTCTTCTCTAGACAGCGCTCAAGACTACTGCAAAGACGGTGTTGCCATTATCACGACAAGTTGATAATCGTCTAGGAAATCCAAATTTTTGCTTAGTCAGTTTCCATTTGCAGACCAAAAGAAGACTATTTTTGAAAATTTACTGCTGGAATGACTGGCTCGGTAACCGAGCCAATAATTCCAGTGGTAAAATTTCAAAATAGTCTTCTCTAGACAGCCCTCAAGACTACTGCAGAGACGCTGTTGCATTATAACGACAAGTTGACACAAGGGGGTCGTAAATACCATTATACTTACAAGAGGATGTAGACTTCGTCGTTAGTTGTAGCAGAACGTCAGGTTCTCAGCAGAACTTCTATAACACTGCCGGGTCTACCACGTTATGTGGAGCGCACAAACGCATGCGCACATGACTCGCCATCCCATTTTTATCTCATTATAAATGCTTACGTCATCAACTGTGTCAGTTAGTCACGTTCAATTTAATCTCATAATTCATGATCTCAACACTTGCCACTAAACTAATTATTTACAAAACTACGATTACCCACCAATTGCTGAATATCATAAAAGTGAATGCCAGCTAAGCAGCAACAACTTTTATCTAAATCACTTTCAAATACACATCAACTCAGAACCATAGAATCCTTTCCAATTAATTCATCCATTTTCAATATTATCATATTAATCTCATCTGCTGGTTACCCAACGCTATAAACGGCATCCTATTCATTTAACATTAGTGCATTCTATTACATACAAAGAGATGACCTGGCTGGCTAGACGTTCCACCGTCCCAGCCACGGCACACTTAGTCATCATAACTTTCCAGTTTCGAATTGTATGTTACCTCACCTCCCCGGTATTCGGGATAAAACCACTTAAGACCACAGGAAATATGCGCGCATGCGCGCCAGAAATTTGTACAAGCATCAACACAGAATTAAATGGCGTCACGAGAATGCTCTGTGACGGATATTTGGACAGACTGAGACTGACGGGCTGGAGAGAGTCAGTCAGTCGGTCCGACCACGGTGGCTCGGACGCTCAGTCGGAGGGTGGGTGGATCGGTCAGTCGGGTCGGTCGGTGGGTGGGTTGGTTGGGGCGGTCGGTCCGACTTCGGTCGGTTGGTGGGTCGGTCAGTGAGTGGGTGGGTGGGTCAGTCGGCCAGACCATTGGTCAGTCAGGCAGTGGGTCGGCCAGTTGGTGGGTGGATGGGTCAGTTGCTCGGTCGGTCGCTCGGTGGGTGAGTGGTTCGGTTAGTCGGTGGGTGGGTGGGTTGGTCGGTCAGTGGGTCGATGTGTCCGACCTCTGTTGGTGGGTCCGACCTCGTGGATTGGTCAGTCAGTCCGACCGCGGTGGGTTGGATGGTCAGTTGGTGGGTGGGTGGATCGGTCGGTCGGTCATTGGATCAGTCGGTGGGTTGGTTGGTCGGTGGGTGAGTTGGTCGGTCTGACCCTCGGTCGGTTGGTGGGTCGGTCGTCCGACCTCGGTCGGTCGGTCGGTCGGTGAGTGGGTGGGTGAGTCAGTCGGCCAGACCGTTGGTCGGTCGGTCAGTTGGTTGCTGGGTGGGTCGGTTGCTCGGTCGGTGGGTGGGCGACGTCGGCGGGTGGGTTGGCTGGTTGGTCGGTCCGTGGGTCGGACATTTGGTGGGTGGGTCAGTGGGTGGGTCAGTTGGTCAGTCGGTGGGTGGGTGGGTCGGTCTGTCAGTCCGACCCCAGTTGGTGGGTGGCTCGGTGGTTGGCTGGGTCGGTAGGTCGATCGTGGGTCGGTCCGATTGTCAGTCATTCGGTCAGTGGGTCCGACCTCTGTCGGTGGGTTCGACCTCAGTGAGTCGGTCCAACTGCGGTGGGTCAGGTGGTCAGTCAGTGGGTGGGTGGATCGGTCGGTGGGTGGGTTGGTTGGTTGGTCGATGGCTGGGTGGGTGAGTTGGTCGCTCGGTCAGTCTGTCTGACCTCGGTCATTTGGTGGGTGGGTGGGTCGGTCAGTGGGTGGGTGGGTCGGTCGCTCGGTGGGTGGGTGGGTCAGTTAGTCGGTGGGTGGGTTGGTCAGTCGGTGGATCGGACAGTCAGTGGGTGGTGAGTTGGTCTTTCGGTCGGTGGATGAGTGGGTGGGTCGGTTGGTCAGTCGGTCCAACCTCTGTCAGTAGGTGGGTGGGTCGGTCGGTCTGACCTCGGTGGGTGGGTGGGTCGGTCGGTCCGAAATCGGTCGGTGGGTTCGACCTGTCGGTGGGTCGGACCTCGGTCGGTCAGACCGCGGTGGGTCAGACGGTCAGTCAGTTGGTGCGTGGATTGGTCAGTCGTTGGGTCGGTCAGTGGGTGGGTCGGTCGATGGTCGAGTGGGTGAGTTGGTTGGTCAGTCAGTCGGTCCAACCTTGGTTGGTTGGTGGGTGTGTCGGTCAGTCGGTCCGACGTCGGTCGGTGGGTTGGTCGGTCAGTCGGCCGGACGGTTGGTGGGTCAGTTGGTGGGTGGGTGGGTCGGTTGCTCGGGCGGGTCGCTCAGTGGGTGGGTGGGTCGGTTAGTCTGTAGATGGGTCGGTTGGTCAGTGACTAAGTGATTCAGTGAACTAATGAGTGGGTGTGTAGTCGGTTGGTGAGTCGCTCGGTCCGATGTTGGGTGGTCATGAGGTCAGTGGGTCCGACATCTGTCGGTGGGTCAGACCTCTGTCGGTGGGTCGGTTAGTCAGTCGGTCTGACCATGGTGGGTCAGATGATCGGTCGGTGGGTGAATCGGTCGGTCAGTCAGTTGGTCAGTGGGTTGGTTGGTCGGTCAGTCAATGGTTGAGTGGGTGAATTGGTCGGTCAGTCAGTCCGACCTCTGTCGGTTGGTGGGTGGGGTGGGTCGGTCGGTGAGTGGGCCAGTCGGTGGGTCGGTCCGACCTCGGTCGGTCAGTGGGTCAGTCGCTTAGTGGGTGGGCTGGTCGGTGAGTCAGTGGATGGGTGGGTATGTCAGCCGTTGGGTGGGTCGATCGGTGGGTGGGTGGCTCGGTCAGTCTGTCATTCGGTGGGTGGGTGAGTGGGTCGGATCGTCAGTCGGTGGGTGGGTGGATCGGTAAGTCGTTGGGTCGGTCGGTGGGTCAGTCAGTCGGTCGGTGGGTGGGTTGGTTGGTTGGTCGGTCGATGATTGGGTGGGTGAGTTGGTCGCTCATCGCTTGGTCAGTCTGTCTGAACTCAGTCGTTTGGTGGGTTGGTCGGTCAGTCAGTGGGTGGGTTGGTTGCTCGGTGGGTGGGTCGGTTAGTCGGTCGGTGGATCGGTCCGACCTCGGTGTGCCTCCGTGGGTGAGTCGGTTGGTCAGTGGGTCCAACCTCGGTCAGTAGGTGGGTGGGTGGGTCGGTCCGATATCGGTCAGTTGGTGGGTCCAACCTCGGTCGGTCAGTCGGTCCGACCGTGGTGGGTGTGTGGATCGGTCGGTCGTTGGGTTGGTTGGTTGCTCGATGGTTGAGTGGGTGAATTGGTTGGTCAGTCAGTCGGTCCGACCTCAGTCGGTTGGTGGGTGGGTCGCTCAGACCTCGGTCGGTTGGTGGGTGGGTGCGTCGGTTGCTCGGGCGGGGCGCTCAGTGGGTGGGTGGGTCGGTTAGTCTGTGGGTGGGTTTGTCGGTCGGTGGGTGGGTCAGTTGGTTAGTGACTAAGTGATTTGGTGAATTAATGAGTGGGTGTGCGGTCGGTTGGTGAGTCGCTCGGTCCGATGTCGGTGGGTCCGACATCTGTCGCTGGGTCCGACCTCTGTCAGTGGGTCCGACCTCTGTCGGTGGGTCGGTCTGACCGCGGTGGGTCAGATGATCAGTCGGTGGGTGAATCGGTCGGTCAGTCATTCGATGGTTTAGTGGGTGAGTTGGACGGTCAGTCGGTCCGACCTCTGTCGGTTGGTGGGTGGGTCGGTCGTTGAGTCGGTGGGCTGGTCCGACCTCGGTCGGTCAGTGGGTCAGTCGCTTGGTCGGTGGATGGGTGGGTGGGTCGGTTGGTCAGTCAGACAGTGGGTTGGTGGATCGGTCAGTCTGTCATTGGGTGGGTGAGTTGGTCGGTCATTCCGACCACGATTGGTCGGACGGTCAGTCGGTGGGTGGGTGGATCAGTCGGTCATTGGGTTGGTCGGTCGGCGGGTCAGTCGGTGGGTTGGTTGGTCGGTCGATGGTTGGGTGGGTGAGTTGGTTGGTCAGTCAGTCGGTCCGACCTCGGTCGGTTGGTTGGGTGGGTTCGACCCGTTTGGTACTAAATATATTTATTTCGGTCGGTCTCACCTCAGTCAGTTGGTGGGTGGGTGGGTCAGTCAGCCTGACCATTGGTCGGTCGGTGTGTTGGTAGGTCCGATCTCGGTCAGTCGGTGGGTGGGTGGGTCGGTTGCTCGGTGGGTGGGTGGGTGGGTCGGTTGCTCGGTCGGTGGGTGGGTAAAACCTGAATTTGATAGCAAAATGCATATTGTTTGACTTTTAGATAATGTATCCTGAAAACAAGGATAAAAAACCATCATTGTGTTTCTATGGTATTAGTACCATCAAACTAGAATATGGCCAATAAAACCCGAGTTTGGTAGCAAAATGCATATTGTTTGGCTTTTAGATAACGTATCCTGAAAACCAGGATAAAAAAACCATCATTGTGTTTCTATGGTATTAGTACCATCAAACCAGAATTTGAAAAATAAAAAATAAACACCTTAATTAATAACTATGATGAAGAATTTCATATGTTATCTCAGGATGTTGACAGTACTGAAAACATAATGAGCTATGCCATTGCTGTAATCGTAATAAATACAAAAGCAGACAAAGACATATCACTATCATTACATTTCCGTTTTCTCATTCATTTTGCAGCTTGGCACCTGGCAGGGTTCATCCACTTGCTATTAAAATTATGCCTTGAAAAAAGAAAGATAAATATTAAAAGTAAAATAATATCCATTTACATGCATGACCAAACATTTCTATTAACCCTAAAATGGCCAGATCAAGAAGACTATTTTGCTCGGTTATCGCGTCACTCATTCCAGTGGTAAATTTTCAAAAATAGTCTTCTCTTGGTCGACAAATTGACATTTCTCAAGACCACCACAGAGGCCGGTTCTTGGTGGTTTAGGCATTAAAGCGTTAAGGATTCTGGCACCAATAAACAAACTAGTCCCAATAAACTGATGAGCCTTTCTACACAAAATCACACCACGCTTTTGCTTTGAAGCTTAAAATTGTGAAATCTTTAATTATAAGTTTCAATGCAAAAACAAACAAGAGGCCCAAACGGCAGCCTCACATGGAACATAGGCATTTCAACTAGAACATGTAGAAAGGACATTGGCTATAAGTAGAACCCTAAGGAGTTGACCAGAATTGCAACAAAAATACAGTGGACACGTTTCTTTATGTTTCAGCTTCCCTTGAGCAAACTTGAAAAATTAATGACTTAGTCCGTAATCACATCTCCCAAATTTTGGCTCAATCCACTCAGCGGTTCCGAGTCGTTTTCCTGAAAATTAGGTCATCCAATGGCCACTAAAGCACTAGGCCAATCAAGTTCCCTTGAACAAACTTCGTTCAGCTGCTATTCTAGATGTCCATTCATGAGTTTTGAATCAATCCTCCAAGTGGATTTGGAAAAGAAGACAAATTGGCCAAACTCCAAGATGGCCGCCGGGCAAATTGACCAACTGGCTTCATTTGAACAAACCTGCATCTCTATGCCCAAAGGATAGTACTTACAGCCAAGTGGTTCTCGAGAAGACATTTTAAGTTTCCTAAATTACCTTATTACATGGGAGCCTTTGGTGGGGAAAAGATCCAAGATGGCCTGCCAACATTTTTATTCCCCCCCCTCTCCCCCCCCCCCCCCCCCCCCGTTCAGCGGTTCTCTAGAAGTTGCATTCAAGAAAACTAGGTCATCCAAGATGGCCACCTAACTATTTGGCCAATCAAGATCTCTTGAACAAACTCTGTTCAGCTTTTGCCCTAGATGATTTTCAAGTTTTGAATCGATCCCCCCGAGCCATTTAACGACATTGCTAAAGATTGCCCAAAATCCAAGATGGCTGCCAGCCAAAGTGGCCAATTAGCTTCGTTTGAACAAACTTGAATCTCTATGCCCTAAGGATACTTCCTGCCAAATATAAATGAAATTGCTCAGTGGTTCTTGAAAGGTATAACCAATACCTTTAGACATTGAACTTCAGAAGTCGGGTATAAATATATTTATGCCTTCCAATGAACTATTAATAGTTGTTCACCTAGGATGAATAAATCATGTTATAAAATGTAAATATGAACAATTGTGAAAACATCAGCTTTAAATTTACTTGAATGTAATTAAGTCATTAAATTCAATGCTTTTCCAGTGGTCAAAGTAATACCATCAAGTTACTGTGCATTGTGTGCACCGATGTCCAATATACATGTACAGAAGTTGTATACTCAACAACAATGGCTACTGTGTATTGAAGAGTTGAACGCCATGTGACTGCCAGCGACGAGGTGACTGAGAGTAGCACATTTCTCTTCCTTCTTTGCAGTGTCATCTGCCACCTGTTTGACGAAAGAACAAATAATATTGCACCATATATATATATATATATATATATATATATATATATATATATATAAATATATGTATTGATAATGATCGTCTAAACATGGCAATAACAATATATGCACATTTTATTTGACTTATATAGATCAGCCATCCAAATACCTACAGTGACTGATCAGCTAATAGGGTGTCAAATTTAACAAGAGGCCCAAGGGTCTTGATGCTTAGCTGCTTAATACTCTATCGCTTGAGAATACAAGCTCTATACGTAAATTAATAAATGGAAAATTCAAAATTTTCTTTTCAAACACAAAATTCCTTGGATTTGGCTAGAAATATGCAATTGTACACATATTGATAAAATTGAGATATTTGCCAAGACAGCGCATACACAAACCTAGCCAATATCAAAGACTGTCTTCAGTTTGAAATTACATATATGTTTGTACCTAATTAAACAATTTCCAGACACATTCTCTAATAATGTCGATGATCAATGTCCATTTCAGAGAATTAAAAAAAATGTCAGAATAAATAGTTGAGAGTTAATCTATGTACATCTTACAAGAGTGAGTCAAAATTATCAATATTTTTATTTTCTTTCTGTTAGAGCCAGTAGAGCAAGATGTTTGACTATCTATACTTCTTATAGCCTCAAAAGGGGCTTCTTAATTTTGTCCATACAGTCAAACCAGTTTACAAACGCTCCGTAGAGGAGTCATTCCCCTTTTTAGTGAGAACATCTTTGATTTTATGGAGCAGCTACCTCACAGGCTATGCTATAAATCACATTCAGATTCAGTCTATACTATTAACGGAGCGTTGAAAATGACTTACTAAACACGGAAACTTTTGCATCGGCTACGTGTAAATAACCAATAGGCATAATGTATGTACAGACAATCTGAATAAGAATATATAAAAGCATGTAAAAATTACATCAAATAATATTGAATAATTCTTACACACTCCTCTCTCTCCCTCCTGGTATGGCCGTCATTGGCCCTTCACTCCTAGCTTTATTCACATTGCAATTCCCTGGTACTCTGTATCATGCTCGCTGTGATCTTCAAATGATCCTTCATCACAGACATGAAAGAGGGCATAAGCTGAAAGAAAATGAATGACAGTTGATTAAGCACAAACACTTGAGCTAAATAGAGAAATGGATTCAAATTAAGTGACCTTGACCTTTGACCTCAGGATCATTGCATGATGGCATGTCATTATACGGAAGCATGTGCCCGAGTTTGGGTCCAGCTGATTAACCAAACCATGAGATATAAACAGAAAACTTGAGCTAAACGCAAATTGGACGATGTGCAGGGTATCGCAATAGCTCGTTTTACTTCGTAAGGTCGAGCTAAAAACTATTTTGGCTTCAAAATTCATCAAATAAAAAACCTCAATATGGCTGCGAAATATGATACATTTTGATTGGTCCATGGTGGCCATGTTTTTTACGTATCAAGTTATATTGAACAAACTTTAATGGTCCTTAGCCCCTAATCACTGGGCTGAGCGAGCAAGCTAGTGAGTGAGTTGAGTGAGCTGACTGAGCAAGCGAGCTGAGTGAGTGAGATAAGATGAGTGAGCTGGCTGGGTGAGAGAGTGAGTGAGTGAGTGAGTGAGTGAGTGAGTGAGTGAGTGAGTGAGTGAGTGAGTGAGTGAGTGAGTGAGTGAGTGAGTGAGTGAGTGAGTGAGTGAGTGAGCTAGTTGACTAAGCAAGCGAGCTGAGTGAGTAAATCGGTGGGTGCGTGGGCGAGTGATTGGGCGCGTGGGTGAGCTGAGCCAGATGAGTGAGTGAGTGAGCCGAGAGAGCTGATCTGAGTGAGTGAGTGAACTGAGTGGCTGGGCACGTGGGTGAGTGAGTGAGCTGAGCCAGATGAGTAAGTGAGTGAGCTGAGAGAGCTGATCTGAGTGAGTTAGTAAGTGTGCGAGCTGAGTTAGCTGTGTGTGCAGAGACAACTAAGTGAGCTAACAAACTGACTGACTGCCCCACTGACCAACCGACAAACCAACCAAGGTCGGACAGACCAACTCACCCACCCAACCATCGACCGACCAATCCACCCACCCACCGACTGAGCGTCCGACCCACCGCAGTCGGACCGACTGACTGACCGACCCACCGAGGATGGACTCACCGATAGAGGTCGAACCCACCGACTAAATGACCGACGACCCACCCACCAACCGACAGAGGTCAGACCGACCGACCAACTCACCCACCCAACCGACCGACGTCGGACCAACTGACTGACCAACCAACTCACCCACCCAATCATCGACCGACCAACCAACCCACCGACCGACTGACCCGCCGACCGACCGACCCAATGACTGACCGATCCACCCACCCACCGACTGACCCACCGCGGTCGGACCGACCGACCCACTCACCGAGCCACCCACCCACCCACCGACTGTCCGACCCACCCACCCACTGAGTGACTGACTGACCGAGGTCGGACCGGCCCACCAACTGACCCACGCACCCACTCACCGACCGACCCACCCACCAACCGAAAAGAGGTCAGACCGACTGACCGACCAACTCACCCACTCAACCATCAACCGACCGATTCACCCACCGACTGATCGTCTGACCCACCGAGGTCGGACCCACCGCACACCCACTCATTAATTCACCGAATCATTTAGTCACTGACCAACCGACCCACCCACCGACCGACAAACCCACCCACAGACTAACCGACCGACCCACCCATCCACCGACTAACCCACCCACCGAGCGACTGACCCACTGACTGACCGAGGTCGGACCAGCCCACCGACTGACCCACGCACCCACTCACCGACCACCCACCCACCAACCGACAGAGGTCGGACCGACTGACCAACCAACTCACCCACTCAACCATCGACCAACCGACCGACCGATTCACCCACCGACTGATCGTCTGACCCACCGCGGTCCCGACCGAATGAACGACCGACATCGGACCGACCGCACACCCACTCATTAATTCACCGAATCACTTAGTCACTGACCAACCGACCCACTCACCGACCGACAAACCCACCCACAGACTAACCGACCCACCCACCGACTAACCGACCCAGCCACCCACCGAGCGACTGACCCACTGACTGACCGAGGTCGGACCGGCCGACCGACTGACCCACTCACTGACCGACCCACCCACCAACCGACAGAGGTCGGACCGACTGACCGACAAACTCACCCACTCAACCATCAACCGACCGACCAACTGATTCACCCACTGCCATCAGACCGACCCACCGAGGTCGGACCCACCGACAGAGGTCGGACCCACCGACCGAATGACCGCACACCCACTAATTAATTCACCGAATCACTTAGTCACTGACCAACCGACCCACCCACCGACCGACAAACCCACCCACAGACTAACCAACCCACCCACCGACTAACCCACGCACCCACCAAGCGACTGACCCACTGACTGACCGAGGTCGGACCGGCTCACCGACTGACCCACGCACCCACTCACCGACCGACCCACCTACCAACCGAGGTCGGACCGACTGACTGACCAACCAATTCACCCACTCAACCAACCCACCGACCGACCCAACGATCCACGCACCCACCGTGGTCGGACCGACTGACCGACTGAGGTCGGACCCACCGACCGATATCGGACCGACTGACCCACCGATCGACCCACCCAACCACCCACCGATGTCGGACCGCCCGACCCACTCACCTACCGACCGAGGTTGGACCGACTGACCAACCAACCCACCCACCCACCGACCGAAAGACCCAGTCACCACCCACCGAGCGAGCAACCAACCCACCCACTGACTGACCGAGGTTGGACCGACCGACCGACCAACCCACCAAACGATCGAGGTCAGACAGACTGACCAAGCGAGGAGCGACCAACTCACCCACCCAATCATCGACCGACCAACCAACCCACCCACTGACCGACTGACCCACCCACCGACTGACTGTCCGACCCACTGCAGTCGGACCGACCGACGCACTCACCGAACGACAGACTGACCGAGCCACCCACCCACCCACCGACTGACCAACCGACTACCCACCGGCTGACCCACCCACCCATCGACTAACCGACCAGCCCTCCCACTGAGCGACTGACCCACTGACCGACCGAGGTCGGACCGACCCACCGACTGACCCACCCACCTACTCACCGACCGACCCACCCACCAACCGAAAGAGGTCGGACCGACTGACCGACCAACTCACCCACTCAACCATCGACCGACCGACCAACCAACCGACCGATCATCCGACCCACTGCGGTAAGACCGACTGACCCACCGAGGTCGGACCCACCGACAGATGTCGGACCCACTGACCGAATGACCGACATCGGACCGAGCAACTCATCAACCGACTACACACCCACTCATTAATTCACCGAATCACTTAGTCACTGACCAACTAACCCACCCAACGACTGACAAACCCACCTACAGACTAACCGACCAACCCACCCACCCACTGAGCGACCCGCCCGAGCAACCGACCCACCCACGCACCAACTGACCCACCAACCGACCAACGGTCCGGCCGACTGACCCACCCACTGACTGACCGACCGAGGTCGGACCGACTGACCGACCCACCCACCAACCGACCAAGGTCGGACCGACTGACTGACCAACCAATTCACCCACTCAACCATCGACCGACCAACCAACCCACCCACCGACTGACCCAATGACCGACCGATACACGGACCCACCGAGGTCGGACCCACCGACAGAGTTCGGACGCACCGGCTGACCCACCGACCGATATCGGACCGGCCGATCCACCCACCCAACCACCCACCGATGTCGGACCGACCAACCCACCCACCTACCGACAGAGGTTGGACCAACTGACCCACCCACTCATTCACCGACCGAAAGACCCACTCAGCACCCACTGACTGTCCGACCCACGGACCGACCAAGGTCGGACCGATCCACCGACCGACCAACCCACCCACCGACTAACCGACCCACCCATCGAGCGACCAACCGAGCAACCGATTCACCCACTGACCGACCGAGGTCGGACCGACTGACTGACCGACCAACCCACCAAACGACCGAGGTCAGACAGACTGACCGAGCGACCAACTCACCCACGCAACCATCGACCGACCAACCAACCAACCCACCCAATGATCGTCTGACCCACCGCAGTCAGACTGACTGACCAACCGACCCACCGAGGTCGGACCCACCCACCCACTGAGCGACCCGCCCGAGCAACCGACCCACACACCAGCAACTGACCCACCAACCGACCAACGGTCCGGCCGACTGACCCACCCACCGACTGACCGACCGAGGTCGGACCGACTGACCCACCCACCCACCAACCGACCGAGGTCGGACTGACTGACTGACCAACCAATTCTCCCACTCAACCATCGACTGACCAACCAACCCACCCACCGACCCAATGACCGACCGATCAACGCACCCACCAAGGTCGGACCCACCGACTGACCCACCGACCGATATCGGACCGACCGACCAACCCAACCACCCACCCACCGAGGTCGGACCGACTGACCCACCCACCGACCGAGGTTGGACTGACTGACTAACAGACCCACCCACTCATCCACCGACCGAAAGACCCACTCACCACCCACTGACTGTCCGACCCACGGACCGACCGATCCTCCAACCGACCAACCCACCGAGCAACCGACCAACCCACCCACTGACCGACCGAGGTCGGACCGACCGACTGACTGACCCACCCACCAAACGACTGAGGTCAGACAGACTGACCGAGCGACCAACTCACCCATCCAACCATCGACTGACCAACCAACCAACCCACCGACCGAGCGATCCACCAACCCACCGACTGACCGTCCGACCCACCGAGGTCAGACCGACTGACTGAGGTCGGTCCCACCGACAGAGGTCGGACCCACTGACCGAATGACTGACCATCGGACCGACCCATGATCGACCTACCGACCCAGCCAACCACTGAGCCACCCACCCACCGGGGTTGGACTGACCACGCCTACCTTGAGATTCTCTCCATCCTGTTGGAATGAGCTCAGCGATTTCAGGAGATCCTTAACCAGGTCCTGTGCAAAGGACTCAACCTGTATCGGGAACCTTTACTGTTCCTTCGCCTCCTTGCCTTGCTGGCAGCCTGTTGATACCAACTCTCCCGCTGTAGTCGCTCTCATTCTTGTTGCTGTGCGAGCATCTGTTCGTTTAAGACCTTTATTTGTGCAGGGGTCATGAAGGGGCAACCCTCTATCGGGTTCATCAAGGCCAGATGTTCCTCGTATGATATCATATTGTCGTCAGGTCAATGAGTAATAAGAGTGTAAACTCTAAATGGGCGTCAGATATCCCATCTGTGCTGGCATATATGTTAATGGAGGGGCTGTCAAACAGGTGATTGACAGGCGTGAACAGGCTAGGACTGATAGCTTTCCATAGGTTGCTGTTGGCACCTGGGAGATACTCTATCACGTCCCGGCCGACTTCTACCAGTGAGCTGCTGTGTGCACTGCCCGGAGGTTGATGTAGCACATCGGCATGTATGTATGTATGTTGTGCCTTGCTGGGGTACCTCGAAGAGGACCCATTCTACATGGTACTGTACCACCCGTCTCCCCTCTAGAGAGGGTGAGATTACGTTCTCACCACCGGAGAGCAGCAGTCGGACAAGCGTCATGGTCATATCTCCTGTTTAAACCCCTCCTATAGCGTGCTATGGAACCCATATTTGCTCACTTGACTGGTCTTACTGCCCTGACAGATGTGTACGCAGTTGATGCTGCCAAGGTAGAAGATAGCGATGGCAAGTCATTCGCCCTACAGTACGAAGCAAACTCAAAGGCATTCTCCCTCCACCCATTGGTGGTGATGGGGTGGAGCTGCTTACAGACCTCAAGGATGTGTCGAAGGAGCGCCTGGGTCGCAACATAGATGGCCACAAGATCGTGTTTCGGTACGATTTCCCGATGAGGAAATACATCCTCGAGCAGTTGATTGAGGTCTCGGATGCAGAGGTGGCAGACATCAACAGCCTAAATGACGACCTCAGCTTCCATCTGGTCAAACCCCATTCGAGCAATGCCCCGCCGATGACACATGAAGGTCTGCTATTGACCCTGGCAAAAAACCTGCAGTTCATGTTTGAGAGGAATGAAGTGTGGTACCGCGCTGGACCTGGTGGTGACTGGCAAACATGGTTGCCACTATATAGGCCTCCCGCAGTCATTAACATAGAGGTTACTCCCTTCTCCACTGTTGTGAAAAGGGATGGGAAAGTTCGAAAGCTCTACAATCGGGGATCATCCTTCCTCACCTACATATGTGAATGTGTCTCCCTGAAGAGGGTGGGTCACCAGATCGGGGTTACAGGTGGAATGCGTTTTAAACTGTGTTCAAACTTTGTTTACACCGGAGAGAGGGTGGTGGGGACGGCCTTCCATGTCCGGGAGAACAGCAGCTCCCATCTCCATCTAGAGGCATACACTAACCACGAAGGTCACATGTCTGAACAACCCTATGCCCCCAGGGATTGAGAGGGCGGTGGGGGCCATGGATCGCCGAACGGCTGCCAGTTGAGGGAGGTGGTATCATTTTGACTCTGGCACTACTACTCCCTTGGAGAATTCACGATCCTCTTGGAAATAAATATATTCTCTAAACTAAATCTGACTCTTTCTGCGGTTCGGGAAAGGTGGTCTTCCTTTCACTTTACTTAAGTTTGAACAAAACTAAAATCACTGACTCAGAAAGTAATACAAAAATTGATAACTTTATTAATTACTATCCGCATTGAAGGCTTGTACAACGATTGAAGTAACCTTTAACGTGATAACAATTATAAGCTGCTTACTATACTAACTTTCGTATTCGTATTCAATACGAAGATTACCACTCTGATCTAACGATGGTATAAAGATAACTGAAAACAGAGCAGACCCAACTTATATACAAATAAAGTGGTTCCTCTGCTCTGAATTCATTTTGGGCTATCCAAAGGATTTCCCCCTAAACCTCGCATTCCGACTGGTCCCTTGCTCCCTCGTTGTGCAATCTTGTAACTGGTGGGAACCAATTTGGAACTGATGGCTCCTGACAGATAATGTAAACTTTGCGTGCTTTGACAAGACAGCCATAGCTCGCATAGGCCTACTTTGTGCTCCCACTACTTTTGGTTTATTGTGACAAGAGCGTTAACCAACCAAGTATGATACTGCCGCAGTTACTTTCACAATGGGACAATTCTCATTTAGTCACGACGATGGATGATTACCACTCGTCATGACGTACTAATGTCTGATCCTTAACCCGGTGGGGTTATTCCAGGATGATCAAAAGTTGTGCAATCAGCATCAGGCATCACGCGGTAGTGAATCATAGAACCGGTTTCCTTAGCACTCTATTATGACCGTTCCCTTATTCAATAATCTTCCTTGGCCACCATCATAATCTTATCTTACATAGTGATCCCGTAAGACTCTGTTATACTAACTACCGAGAACGTCTCCTTAAAGCGTCTCAGCACTTAATCCATCACTGTCTTACCGTCGCGTCGTGCCGTTCTCATGTTAAAATACCATAACCAGTTCTACGGTCTAACGCGGGTAAACTCCGCCTCCTTATTTCTAGTAATTTATAGCTGTGTTTAAACATAAACCCTAAACGGCTATTTAAATATCTGAAATGACAAAACTAGATTGGTTGGTGATAATCACACCCAACTCAATCGAACTGATTTCAAAGATGAACAACAGAATTTCTCCGCCCATAGTGATCGTAATTACCAGCCTTTCTTTTACAAAACAATTCTCTTCAAAATATTCAAACAGTGATCCTGACATTCAGTCTACATATAGGTCCCCCAGCAATGTGATAATACTACGCATCATTCATGCTCATACATGCTTCGCATTCGACCTGTCTATAACGGCTTATATTTCCTGGTGCCTTGGAATCCCCAAATGACGTAATGTGACGATACTGTAATAAATATTCACCATTGAGAAATTAACGCTTTGATTTCAAACGCACAGTGTCGGGAAACATATGCCAATATTTCCCAAGTACTATATATCGTACTCGGCGGGTCTGATGGTAGCTAATCCTAGAATCCGATATTCACACGCTGATTTTGAGAACATAAATTGTATTATCTGCAATCGCTTTAATCAATTATTTGCTTGGTTGTCTGCTAGATAGTTGAGAGGGGAGCCTGAGCGGGGGTGGTGGGGGGGGGGGAAGAGAGGTTGGAGAGAGAGAGAGAGAGAGAGAGAGGTGGAGTGTGTGTGTGTGTGTGTGTGTGTGTGTGTGTGTGTGTGTGTGTGTGTGTGTGTGTGTGTGTGTGTGTGTGTGTGTGTGTGTGTGTGTGTGTGTGTGTGTGTGTGTGTGTGTGTGTGTGTGTGTGTGTGTGTGTGTGTGTGTGTGTGTGTGTGTGTGTGTGTGTGTGTGTGTGTGTGTGTGTGTGTGTGTGTGTGTGTGTGTGTGTGTGTGTGTGTGTGTGTGTGTGTGTGTGTGTGTGTGTGTGTGTGTGTGTGTGTGTGTGTGTGTGTGTGTGTGTGTGTGTGTGTGTGTGTGTGTGTGTGTGTGTGTGTGTGTGTGTGTGTGTGTGTGTGTGTGTGTGTGTGTGTGTGTGTGTGTGTGTGTGTGTGTGTGTGTGTGTGTGTGTGTGTGTGTGTGTGTGTGTGTGTGTGGATGGGAGAGAGAGAGAGAGAGAGAGAGAGGGAGGGAAGGAGGGAGGGAGAGAGAGGAGAGTGAGGTGGAGGGTGTGTGTGTGTGTGTGTGTGTGTGTGTGTGTGTGTGTGTGTGTGTGTGTGTGTTTGTTGATGGTGGTGGATGGGAGTGTGAGAGGGCGAGAGAGAGAGAGAGGGAGAGAGGGAGGGAGGGAGAGAGAGGAGATAGTCAGGAGGCACATTGACGAAAATGTGCCTGGAAAATTTTTTGCTAAACTTTTTGAGTAGAATTTGGAAACTGGTCCAGATGTTTAGCAGATAGGTCTGCGATCATAAAAATCATTGTTTCCACCTCGGCATTTTTTGTATGGCGGCCATCTTGGATTTCAAAATGGCCGCCTTTCGAAAGTGGATTTTGACTATAACTGTCATTCTAGGCAAGATAGAAGCAAGATTCTACTGTTTAATCCCATATATTGGAGGCCTGAGAGTTCAGCATTCATATTTGTTATCAAGTAGGATGGTGACTCTCTTCACACTGTCTTGAATAGATAATAAAAATAAATAAATAATAAAAAAATTTCATAATCGGCTTTTGTATTCCAAGTGGGTCACCATCCTACTGGATAACTAATATGAATACTGAACCCCTCGGCCTCCAACTTTATGTCATCATGCTTCTATCTTGTCTAGAAGGTGAGTTACAGTCGAAACTCTGTATCAAACGGCAGTCATCTTGAAATCCAATATGGCCGCCATGCCAAAAATGCCTAAGAGAAAACAGTACTTTTTATGACAGCAGATCTACCTGCTAAGCATCTGGTTCAGTTTCTAAGTTCTACTCAAATGGTTTAGCAAAAATCTTTGCTGTGTTTTGTCTCGCCTGCGAAGCAGGAAGCGAGACATAGGTATCACTTTTCCGACCACGATGATGACAACAACGACAACAATGTTAAGTCCTTGCATTTAGCTGTGCTTTACTGAATATCTCTCAGAAGTCCTTCATCCGATTTCAACAAAATTTGGATACATGGTTGCCTATAATGTTCTGAAGGTGCACAATTAATTTGTGGTCAAAATGTCAAAGGTCATGATGACCCTGCTGAAAGTCTTTAGGTTTATTGACAATGAGCGCATGCGAGACATTTGGTTCCTAGGAACTCTTGTTTAAAATCGATTTACAGTCTTTGAGGATATTTTCATAGTATTTAACTCAGATGTACTATGTTTGTTTTTCAGGATGAATGAAAATATGGATGCGATTCAAACTGCAACAACGCTTAGCACCAGGGAACGGGTGACTCCCACTGACATTGAATGGGAAAATTGCTTCATTTGTCAAGAAACAAAGTACCCCAAGAAGAACAATAAACTATAAAGGCGACACCCGATGGTAGTGCACGTTTACTTGAATGTGCCAGTCAGCGAGAAAAGTTCAATGATATTAAATATTTAGATACTCTAGATCGTTTGAAAATAGTGGACCTCAAAGCGTGTGAGAAAGATTCCCTTTGGCATCGATCTTGCTATAGTGACTTCACAAACCAGGGACATATAGACCGACTAAAGAAACGATGTCCGGGAGATATTCCTCCAGCGTCCACTGTAGAAGGAAACACTTCAGCTGGCGAAACATCTACCGAAAGATGTTCGAGAAGATCGGTTGAATCGTCAGTTGACTGGGAAGTGTGTATATTCTGCCAGGCGCACATTGCTGGTGTTAAATTAAATCAGGTTCAAACACTGAGAACATCTGCCAGAATACTTAAATGTGCCGAGAATGATAGACTGTTGGGATGCAGATTCACTGGTATACATGACCTGATAGCAGCCGAAGGGACGTACCATCTAAAATGCTATTCCAAGTTTCTGCGAGACCATTCCAGACAAGACAGCAGTGACGACCAGGAAACTAGTCCACATGTGATTTGCTTTGACAGTGTAATGACTGATCTACGTAGGGATATTGCTCGAGGACATGTTTACTCATTAAGAACTATATGGAGCAAGTACACAGATTTGCTCTCTGATTTTGATATAGAACCTGACGTGTACAGGAGCAATAAGTTCAAAGAGCGTATTCAAAACCAATTAAGAGACCAAGTGTCATTTGTCCAACCGTTGAATCCTACAGAGTCCCAGTTGATAATTCCATCAGAATTAGCAAATGTAGCATTACACTCGACAGTAGCAGATCTTCTGGACGAGGAGGCGAGGCAACAAATTAGAACAGACAATATCTCCAGAGAAGTAGACTACGAGAATGAGATGTTAAGCTGGCTCTTCCGAGTAGCAGTCAAAGTACACAGTGACATTAAACATATAACAGGACATGAATATATCGGTGGTATTGACGTTGATCATGCTAAGGCAGTCATTCCCGAAAGCTTGTACCTGTTTATTCGGCTTCTATGCGAAGGAGAAATGGCTCTGGAGGAAGACAGTGAGACGGGAAATCGCGTCAGGGGCAGAATCCTTAGTATCTGCCAAGACATAGTTTACATGGTATCTGATAGCCGAAAGGTTACACCTAAGCATATTGGTCTGGCTCTAACTGTTCATCAAGCTACCCGATCCAAAGAACTTATTCAGTTGCTCCATGCAGCCGGACATTGTGTGTCTTATGATACAGTTCGTAGAATAGACAATTCCATTGCCAATGATACACTTAAAATCTATCGAGATAATGGGGAAATCTTTATCCCTCGTAACTTCACTCCGTCTAGTAATCTGGGTTATGTTAGATTTTCCGACGACAATATTGACATAAATGAGGAGACTCTGAGTGGGATGGGAACATTCCATGCGACCCAGTATGCTGCGTTGAGGAGAAAGGCGCCACAAGAACCAACTGCCCAGATGCAGATAGAGCTGAGTTCATCTAGGGTACTTGATTTGAAAGTACCATCAGAACTTCATGAGCTTCAAGATGCACACATGAGTACGGATAATCCAGAACCAACATTTCAGTTAACAATTCCACATGCTTTCTATGAGCCTGATAAAGAACAAATTAAAAAGGCAATTTCATTGGACATGGCATGGATACTTTCTCGTCAAGTAAATCCTGATAACCAAGTAATTCCTGGATGGAGTGGATTTAACCAACATATTGCGAAGAATAATCCACCCGAAACTGAGATTCATCCTCTACCGATAATTAATGCACCAGCCCATGATTTTGACGCTATATGGACAGTTATGAAGAGAACTGAAGCAACGACAAAGCAACTGCAGGAAAAATACACAATTATCACGTTCGATGAACAACTTTACAGTAAGGCCAAGATGTTGCAATGGGCAAAAGCTGACAACTGCGAGGATTTTGTCATTATGCTTGGAGGTTTCCACACACAAATGAACTTTTCAAAAGTAATCGGTCAGTACATGGAAAGTTCAGGACTCACAGACATCTGGGTAAAGAGTGGCATCTATGGAGAGAATCCAGCTGAGAATATTCTTAAAGGAAAGATATGGAACAGAGTTATCCGTGCTCATAAGTTGACAGTTGATGCTTTGTGGCGAATTCTCTGGCCTCACTTTACTTTATGGGTGGAACAGAATGGCAAAGTCCTGGACGAGAAGCTTACAGAGTTCACTAGTGAAATAGCAGAAGGTTTCATGCAAAATGATAACGACATGATTGAAGCATCTCTTGATGGATTTCTGTGTCGAGTAGAACAGGCAACAGCTCTTCTTGAAGAATTTGACAAAGAAAGATGCGACAATGCCACTTTCAAGTACTGGAGAACGTACATGAACATGGTGGC
>CM067359.1:61276505-61514005 GCA_034401795.1 Chaetoderma sp. LZ-2023a
CCCGCTCTCATCCTGCACCGCCTCAGCATCATTCTCTTTGCCCCGTTTGTTTCCCGACTCTCGTCTCCTCTTCCAGTCCTCGCTGGGGTAGATTTTTCTTCCAAACGTGCGGTCGCCCTTCTCAGGGTTGTGGAAGTAGCTATTAGGCCACCCGAGTGCGCCACTTGAGATTGGCATTTTGTTTTAATTTGAAAGCAGTTCTTAATTACATTGTTGTTCGTACGTCAGTTGTGCAGTAAGTTGTTAATAGCTCTACAGTACTTCTTTAAGCTAACGTATCTGTCCGTTAATTGATGTGCAATTCGAACGTTACTGACACATGTTGCTTTGCCAATATTAAAGAGTCGCAAATGTAAGAAAAATGTTATACACGATAAACTTTGTGTTAGACGTTGTTCTTAATATTGTATGTGGACTATGTACAGTACAGCTAAGAAATAAGTTTAAAGGTTTCCAAAACAAAATCCCTCCAGAAAGCTGTTAGTTAGTAGAATTTTGAACACGATGTATAAGAAATGTTCTGTCGAATATTTTGACTGAATTTGATTGGAAGCCATTACAATGGCTTCCAGTCAAATTAAGTCAAAAATATTAAACGGTAGGCCTACGTCTTATTTTGTTTTGGAAATACATACGGTATTTCTGAGCTGTACTATATATAGGTCTACCGTTTGATATTTTTGACTTAATTTGACTGGAAGCCATATATATATATATATATATATATATATATATATATATATATATATATATATATATATATATATATATATATATATATATATATATATATATATATATATATATATATGTATATATATATATATATATATATATATATATATATATATATATTTCTGTGGGTATCACATTATGTGTAACCATTTGCACTCAAGGGTCAAATGGCCTATTGTGTGAATAAATCTATCTATATATCTATATACGTTGATCGCGCGTTTGTTTGTCGTCTTTCCCCACAGAAATTCAGACTGAATTAGTTAGTTAGCTCTATTCCTATTTATAATGCCTCGAAAAACAAATAGGCTTATACGGTTCTAGTATTCACGGGTCAAGATGTGATAAGAGCAGCTTTGAATTAAAGAATCACTTCCAATGATAATTCGCCTTTCCAGTTTATCCATCCATCATATGACGTCATAATCAACTAAGTGACGTGTAGGATGGCGTCATGAATTATTCGAAATAGTCCCTCTTTAACGCTTAATAGTCCGACACGTTGTACGAATTGTATGTCTGCGCTATTTAATCAACATGCTGTTGAATATTTTGAAACTAATTTGACTTGGGTGATGTTGTTGCTTATGGAATGCCAAATTGTAGATTCACCAAAGACACAGGTCTACAATTCGTACACGTTCGTGACACGCCTTTCGAGTTCCGTGACGGATATACACGTCATTTGGATTGTGACGTCAACTAACACGTGACTTATTTTTATTATGACATCAGATATTTGAGTGACATATCGGATTCCGCTAGTAGCCTCTCTATCAATAATTCCAAACCCAGTTTTGCAATAACATGGGCTAAATTTAAACGCTAATAATATTTACGTCAGTGAAAAGAAACACATATTAGGCCTTTAGACCATCGTGAGTCAACTTAACACTTTAATGGTCAATCTGACCAAAAACAACGCTGCAGTGGTCTTCAGACATGGCTATTTGAAAGTCCGAAAGAATAGTATTTTTGAAAATTTACCACTAGAGTGACTGGCTCGGTAACCGAGCCGGTCATTCGAGTGGTAAATTGTCAAAGATACCATTCTCTCGGTCTGCAGATAGACACTGGATAAGTACAACAATTAAGTGGTTAATTTACAAAAATAATCTTCTAAAATTGAAATACCTTTAAAACTATTGACCATCAAAATGTTTAATTGATATATGAAGTAGTATTTCGAGCGAGGCGCTATCGACACAAGAGAGGTTAAACCGCATCATAATGCATAATAGTCCGTCCGTGATTTTATCATTATTATAGTTTCAACGATGGTTCAAATACAGTTAGCAGCTTATGTACTAAGTAATTGACTTGATTGGCTGATAACGAGTCTCTAATTTCTAAGTCTCATTCTGTTTTTATTTTCAGTCTAGTACAGGGACGGATTCAGGAGGTCATTTGGTGGTGGGGCGGGGGGGGGGGGCTGAAGGGTTGTGGTGGTGGTTGAGTGGGGTGGGTGGGTGGGGGAACACCCAAAATTTCAAGGGCGTTAACTCTTGAAAATGGGATCATTCCACCACCAGAAGGTAAGTAAAAAAAATGTACAGCCCTGGCGGGGCGGGGGGGGGGGGGACATGTCCCCGAGTGCACCCCTGGATTCGCCACTATAGTACGCCATTACGGCTATACGAACCAGTTTTGACACTGGTGCCTGTTTATAATCACGAGGGCAATGAGTAACAGATACCTCAAGTCCCCGTAACCCTCGAATTTATTCAAGAAAGTTTAAATTTTCTCATAGAAAATGTCCATTTGCAGACCAAGAGAGGTCTATTTTTGAAAATTTTACCACTGGAATGACTGGCTCGGTTATCGAGCCAGTCATTTCAGTCGTAAATTTTCAAAAATGGTCTTCTTTTGGTCTGCAAATGGACATTTCTCATGACCACTGCAGAAACCGTTTTTGTCTGATATGAGTGTTAAAGGGGTAAGCAGTATCCTACGGAGTGCTACCGTCTATACCATGTCGACTCTCCTACAGATTAATCTACTTTCGTTTAGTTTAGTTTACTGAAAGGTGCATATTCACAGCAGAATGGTTGAAAATAAAATTGTGTATTTTTAGAGGCTTAAATTGTGTGACTAGATATAATGAAACGAAATAAATCTTAGCATATGATGATTGTAAACTAATATAATTTTTTAAGTTGTCAAATTGAATTAGAGGCACGAGTCCCTAATTCAAATTCACAACTAAAAATACGAAATGTATTTATACGGAATGAGATCCTCATTTATTTCGTTTCCTTCCATCGAGGAAAACAGCTCACGCCTCTAAAAGTATACAATATTAAGAATTTTATTTTCAAACATTTTTGCGTGAATATGCACCTTAAATCAGGAATAACTCCATACTGACGTATGGCGTTATTCCTGATTAACTATCTAGTGAGAACACGGCCGTAGGCCTCTTTCTCATCGCCTTATCCTGGTTAACTATTTCGTGTACTATTTAGGTTAATATATAGCCGATATATATGTTTGCATTCATACTGCTGGTACCGGTATATAGTCCTGGACTGGACGGTAGTGCTACCTGGTGGAGAGCGAGATAAAATGCTGATCGTAGCGCTATCTGGCAGTCAGTGAGATAAAATGCTGTCGGTAACGCTACCTGGCAAATTGTGAGAGAATAGGTTGCGTTCACGTCCATAGGCAAGAAATAACGATATATATCGGAAGATAAATCGCCAATTTTGTGGGATAAAATTTCGAAATAAATGACGTGTTTATTCCGGTACAAGAGCCAGTTCAATGAGAACGCTAGCCGATATACCTGGTATTTACCGAGATAGTGGCTGTACGAGAACGCGGCATTAGGCCGTGTTCTCACTAGAGAGTTAATCTGGAATAGCGCCATACTTCAGTATGGCGTTATTCCTGATTAAGGCCGTGTTCTCACTAGAGACTTAACCGGCGTAACGCCATACTGAGGTATGGCCTTATTCCTGATTAACTCTCCAGTGGACCGTGTTCTCACTAGAGACTTAATCCGGAATAATGCCATACTGAAGTATGGCATTATTCCAGATTAACTCTCTAGTGAGAACACGGCCTAAGTCGTCTGGAAACTGTTAAGTCCATAGGCCATCGGCAGCGACAGTGAAAATGCTATTAAAATACTGCATAGACTCTTCCTTATGACAAAAATAATATGTGTTTTCTGGCCTGTAATGGCTAACATGTTAAACGATTAGCTCAAGTCCAAATAGCCTATATCAATAGAGGGATCTGATATGTGACTCAAGTATGTGACGTCATGATCAAAATACGTCACTTACTGACGTCATCGTCAAAATGATCTAAGTCCGTCACGGAAATCGAAAACTCAATTAGGAAAGTGTACGAATTGTATGTCTTGATAAATTTAAAATTTATTAAACATTCGGATACATATTTGAAAATGATTTGACTGGAGCTGTTGCTGCCACAGGCCGTATAGCAGCAACAGCGTCCAATTAAATTAATGTCAGAGTATTGAACAGAATATTTATTACAAGAATCTGTGAAATCGCATCTCCTACTTAATGGGTTGACCGATCTCAACCAAATTTGGGTGGAATTCTGGTGAGCTCCAGAACGTCTATTCAAAATTTTGATTCGGTCGATCGTTGGGTGAAGATCTTAGATTTGCGGAAGATTTACCGGAAATTGTCAAAACGCATCCCCTCCTTATCGGCTTGTTCGATTTCAACCAACTTTGGCTAGAAATACACTATGGTCGTAGGCTATCTATAGAATGTTTATTAAAAAGTAAATTCGTACAACTTGACGGACAATTCCAGGTTTATGACATACTCTTTCTGTAAATGGACCTTTCCCGTTTATCTATCCATCATATGACATCATAATCAACTACGTGACGTGTGGTATGACACCGTAATCATTACGTCATGAATGACTCTAGTTAGTCCGTCTTAAAGGCTTAAATGTCCGTCAGGTTGTATGAATTGTATGGCTTTACTATTTAATAAACATCCTGGTGAATGTTTTGAAACTAATTTGACTGGGTGATGTTGCTGCCAGCACCCAGTCGAATTATTTCAAAATATTCAACAGCTTACCTGTATAGTTTTCTGGAAATAGATAGTCAGGGAGTTCAGGAATCGATCGATCCCAACACGAGCGGGGTGTGGGTGGAGCATAGCTAGAGATGAGCGGGGCATAGCTAAAACGGGAAAGGTATATTATGATTGTGGATTGTGACACTGGATTGTGGCGTCAACCTTTATGTGACGTAGTTGAGTATGACGTCATACGATTGATCGATAAACTGGTTTCGTCCATTAACATTCAAATCCCACAGAGGTACGTGGGACACTATATTCCTACACTATAGTGTATATGCGTATGTTTGTATAATATTACTAATAATCAGTAGCAGGGTCTCAGTTTGCGTGTCATTTGCATGTGTACAGTACCCGTCACGCTACGTGCAATGTAGCAAGCTATCATCCGATAGTAATAAATAAATACTAACTCACGTTGACGAACGACTGGTTTATTTAAAAATCAATTAAATAATTTTCCAGCGTAGAAAAGGCCACGCATCTGTACATACTGGTATAACCCCCCCCCCCCACCCACCCACCCATGGGCAAATCAACACACCTGCCGTACACAGATAATAATAAAATCTTTAATGCTCAGATTTGCTCAAGAATGTTAATTTCTCAGAACAAGAGAAGACTATTTTGTAAAATTTACCAAGAAATTACTAGCTCGGTTAACGAGCCAGTTATTCCAGTGGAAAATATTTTAAAATAATCTTCTCTTTCTCTGTAAATTAACTTTTCTCAAGACCAGTGTAGCTTGGTTTTGGTCAGCTTGAAGGTTAAATGGTTAATGACACCTAACATCAAGTACTCTTTTAAGTAAATTCCGTTTTATATTTTTAAATTCAATTAAAATGTCAATGATTTTCGAGCGATAAACATTAGGCGACAAACGACAATATAGTTTATTTGGTGCCAATATTCTTCTTGAAAAACCCCAATTATAACGTATTTAAATTAAATCCGGGCATCTTGAGTGCGTCTGTCAGTAATCCAGATAAGCTCGCGATAACCTTGTTCGCCTTATAATTTGTCAAAAGTTAATCTTTGCAGAATGACTACCTTAAAGATATTCAAATGTTTCCGTAATTGTTTACGCTATCAGTTAATAATTGAATGATGTTTGTCCAAGAAATTCCGAAATTATCTCCGGAGAATCAACAATCCGTCATAACGCAAAACATGTACGGGTCCACCTGTTTATAAAGGGTACTCGCTTTGGGACCAACATAGTATGTTTCTTTAAGACTGGTGTGCATAAAACCGCACAGTTTAACGCGCCGCCATCTTTTGGCTGAAAAAGATATTGGCATAGACTATGGCCGTGTTCTCACTAGAGACTTAATCCGGAATAACGCCATACTGAAGTTATACACTTTTAACTATGAGTTCCAGGAATCTCAAGGATACAGGTACGCTGTTAATGTTTTGAAACTAATCTGACTGGATAAGCGCAGCAACAGCTCTCAGCAAAATTTGTTTCAAAATCTTTCTACAGAATGTTTATTAAATTGAAAACGTCCATACAATTCATACACGTTCCGGACAGAATTTCCACGTTCGTGGCGGACCTGCATCATTTTGTGACGTAAGCTAATAGTGGAGGGATTTGATTATGATGTCAGATACTTGAGTAACAGATCGGATCCCTCCACTAAGTGAAACCCGTCGTTGTTGGTTGGAGTTTAGCTAGAGATTGGCGGGTCATAGCTAAAACTGGATTCCTCCATTAAAACGATACCTAGTCAAATACATTTCAAATATTCAACCGAATGTTTATTAAACAGCAATGACATACAGTTCGTAGCACTTGACGGACTATTAAGGCTTTATGACGGACTAAGTCTCCTCATTAATGACGTAATTGATTATGACGTAAGCCTACACGTGACGTACTTGATTGTGACGTCATATGATTGACTGGGAAAATGGATTTCTCCATTTCCAAAAGCTATACAGGTAAGGTGTTGCATATTTTGAAACTAATTTGACTGGGTGCTGTTGTTTATTAAATAGCAATGTCTTCCAATCCAATTATGTTCAAAATATTCAACAGAACTTTTCTTACATCGTGTTCAAAATCGTTTTATCTTTTAGACATGTTGACTTATTTACGAGTTTACTGTAACATGCCAGTGATGGTGTGAGCAGAGGACCAGATAGTCTTCATGTTGTTGTGATAACGCTCCCTCTCTCTCCCTCTCCCCCTCCCTCCCTCCCCTCCTCTCTCTCTCTCTCCGTCCCTCCCTCCCTCCCCCCTCCCTCCCTCCCTCCCTCTATCTTCCCCTCGCTCTCGCTCCCTCCCTCCCGCCAGCCCTCCCTCTCTCTCCCTCCCTCCCTCTCTCCCTCTTTCCCTCTCTCCCCTCCCTCTCTCCCTCTCTCCCCCTCTCTCTCTCTCTCTCTATCTCTCTCCCTCCCGCCCTCTCTCCCTCCCTCCCTCCCTCCCTCCCTCCCTCCCTCCCTCCCTCTCTCCCTCTCTCCCTCCCCCCCCCCCCCTCTCTCCCTCTATCCCCCCTCTCTCTACCCCCCCCCCCCCGCCCGCCCCCCCCCGCCCTCCCCCCTCTCTCTCTCCCTCCCTCCCTCCTCTCTCTCCCTCCCTCCCTCTCTCTCTTCCTCCCTCCCTCGCTCCCTCCCTCCCTCCCTTCCTCCCCCCTCTCTCTCTCTCTGTCTCTCCCTCCCTCCCTCCCTCCCTCCCTTCCTCCCTGCCTCCCTCTCTCCCTCTTCCATCTCCTCTCTCTCTCTCTCGCTCTCTCTCTCTCTCTCTCTCTCTCTCTCTCTCTCTCTCTCTCTCTCTCTCTCTCTCTCAACGTCATTCAGATGGTAGAGAAGCTACGTCCAACTCAAGGCGTCGTGTTTGAGCACATACAACGTGTTCATCTTCGGGTTGAGGCACATGCACAAAATCTGAAATCCAAAACCAGATTTACTGGATCGCATGGTCACAGAATGGACTTCAAGAAAAACGGTAATAGAGGGATCCGACCCATCACTCAAGTATATGACGTCATAACCAAATACGTCACGGGTGGGTCCGTCACGAAAGTGTGTGAATTGCATGTCTTTGGTGAAATTTTGGTGAAGCTTTGTGATGAGGATACTGCTGGTGGTGGGGGTGGTGGTGGTGGCGGCGGTGGTGGCGATGACGATGACGATGACGATGACGACGACGACGATAGCGATGACGATGACGATGACGATGACGATGACGATGACGATGACGATGATGATGATGATGATGATGATGATGATGATTCACAGAACATGGTCAAATACAGTGGGACCAACCATATTGCAGATTGTATATAACGCGTCATTTGAGATTATGCTGTCCGGTCAGCGATGTTAGGCCTACCTGTATCGTTCGTTTCCTTGAACTCTTTTCCCATCAATCATACGACGTCATAATCCTCTACGTGTCATATATAATGACGTCATAATCAATTACGTCATGAATGACGTAGCTGGGTTCGTCACGAACATTTATTTGATGATGGAGTAAGCGTTGTTGTACGAATTGTATGTCTTTAGGCCCTACTATTTAATAAACATGCTATTATAGGCTGACATCATAATAACTTACGACTATGAATGACTCAATTTAGTCCGTCATAACCGCTTAATAGTCTGTCAAGCTGTACGAATTGTATGCCATTGCTGTTTAATAAACATTCTGGCAGCAACTCCACTTAGTCAAATTAGATTCAAAATATTCAACACATTACCTGTAGAGATTTCTGGAAATTAAGATTGAGAGAGTGCAGGGGTCGATCAACACGGTCAAAGCGTGGATGGAGCTTAGCTAGAGATTGGCGGGGAATAGCTAAAACCGGGTTCCTTTAATTCTGGGAACTCGGGTTTCAAACCGATTCCAACACGCGTGCATAGTGGGTGTGGCTTAGCTGGAAATGGGCGGAGGCATAGTTAGTAATGAACCCCTCGATAGGTTCAGAAAATTATGCAGCTTTGTCATAGCCATAAGGTGTGCAAGGCTAAGTGGTATTTTAAGATACATGGCGACCATATTGAATTTACAATTCACCTGTCCAGTTTATCCATCCATCAGATGAAGTCATAATCCAGTAAGTGACGTGTAGGCCAACGTCGTAATTATGACGTCATGTATCATTCAACATAGTCTTCTTTCACGCTTAATAGTCCGACATATTGTACAAATTGTATGTCTTTGCTATTTAATAAACATGCTGCTGAATATTTGGAAACTAATTTAACTTGGCGCTGTTGCTGCAATAGGTAGCATCAACACTCAGTCATAAAAGTTTCAAAATATTCGACAGCTTACCTGTATATTTTTCTGGAGCATCATCTCATGTAAGTTTCAAAATGCTCAACAACTTACCTGTATAGTTTTCTGGAAATTGATAGTCAGTGAGTTCAGAGCTCGATCGATCCCAACACGAGCAAGGTGTGGGTGGATTTAAGCTAGAGGTGGGCGTGGCTTAGCAAGAACTGGAACGGTCCATTACTTAGTTAACTGCAAGGTGCTGGAGACTGCGTTTTGATTGCCACGTGTACCAATAGGTAACACCGTGTCATACATCCTAGCCCTGCTCGGCCACGCGGTTTCCGCAGCTAAACGGCTTGAGAGCTAAGATATTATTAATTTAAGTCCGTGGCAGACGTGTTGAATTTCACCATTAACAATTTTTTTAATGGAAACCCTTAGCACACTGATATCAGAATTTTAAGTGTTCAAATTAAATTAAATGCTGTACTGGTGTACATTCTTCAACAAATTTGATGGACGATTGTGCAGTCGAAGATGGTAACATCGCCAGACAAAATTGCCATCGGCAGCAACAGCACCCAGTCAAATAAGCTACAAAAAATCAACAGGTTACCAGTATAGTTTTCTGGAAATTGATAGTCAGGGGGATCAGAGATCATTCGATCCCAACACGGGTGAAGGGTGGATGGGGTTTAGCTAAAGATGGCCGAGGCATAGCAAAATCTGGCTCCCGAAATTGCAACAATAGTCATCTTTTATGGGAAATATAGGGAACATTGACCTAGGATTGACACGCCTCATAGCTGTCCTGTAAGATACATCCGTAGCATAATGCAAGTCTGACAACTGTATGGAGGTGGTGGGGGGGGGATTGAAAACCCATCAAATGTCCACTGATATTGTCATCGATTCAATGGAGTGATCCGATCTGTCACTCAAGTATCTGCCATAGGCAGCAACAAGCTATTAAATTTATAAAAAAATTATTCAACAGCTCCCTGTATAGTTACCTTGAAATGTAGAGTATTGTTTTCCCCCATTTTAATGTTTCTAATTAATACCACCACGCGTAAAATGTGACGGGAACTTAGCTAGAAATGGGCGAGGCATAGCTAGAAATGGATCCCTCCACTGTAAGACGTATGCCACAATGACTTAAGTGACGCAACTTCAATCTAAGGCCTCTTTCTCATTGCCTAATCCTGTTTAACTATTTCGTGTATTATGTAGGGCCGTGTTCTCACTAGAGAGTTAATCAGGAATAACGCCATACTTCAGTATGGCGTTATTCCGGATTAAGTCTCTAGTGAGGACACGGCCTAGGTTAATATATCGCCAATTTATCTGTTTGCATTCACACTGGTGGAATACAATTCTGGACTGTACGGTAGTGCTACCTGGCGGAGAGTGAAATAATGATGATCGTTGCGCTATCTGCCGGATAGTGAGAGAAAATGCAGACGGTAACGCTACCTGACAAATTTTGAGGGAATAGGTTGCGTTCACATAGGGAAGCAATAACGATATATCGGATAATAAACCGCCGATTTTGTGGAATTAAGTTTCTGAGATAAGTGACGTATTTATTCTGGGACAAGAGACAGCCCAATGAGACTGCTAGCCGATATAACCGCTATTTATCGAAATAGTGGCTGTATGAGAACAAGGCCTCAGGCCGTGTTCTCACTAGAGAGTTAATCATGAATAACGGCATACTTCAGTATCGAACTCTGATATTCCTATTTGCATTATAAATGTTTATATGCCATCTAGATCCTCAACAGCTTCAGAAGCAGAGTTAACAGGTATACTTGATGAATTTCATGAAATAATCGAAAAGTTCAAGTCTACTCATCACATCTTGCTAGCACGTGCTTTCAATGCGTCACTGCACAGAGACCAAATGATTAGAAGAGATACATTACTAAGGGAATTCATGAATGAGCATAGCCTAGAACTTCCATCCAACTATTCTAGACAACTTACTTCTCAGATTGATTATTGGATGTATAAAGATTGCGCCAGTAGCATTGTAAGTGGTGTCATTATAAGTGATAAGCACTTCTTGAACTTATCAGGTCATACTGATATTACTCTTTCCATTAATATCAGTTTCGTCAAGAACGAGGCTCCATCGCAACAAGAAACACATAATTCTAATACTCGATCGAAAATCAGATGAAATAAATGTGATACTACTATGTATACGGGTATAATTTCTTCAGTGTTCAAAAACATCTCGGAAATCAATTCTCATTTAGATGCAGAACTATTGCTGAACCGTCTTTCAGAAGAAATGTATGAAGCAGCTGTTACTGCCACCGGAATTGTCAAATCAGTCGGAAAGAAACATGCAAAAGGTATTTGAATATGGAGTCCAGAATTTGACCAAGGCATAAACAACAGTAAAGTAGCTCACAAGATATGGGTAGAAAATGCCAGGCCAACCAACAAAGAAAACAATGTTAATATCGCTAGAAAGCAAGCACGTGCCAATATGAGGATGACTATTTGACTAGGTATAAATCAAAGCAGAATAAAACGTCTCAATGAAATTATGTCAGCAGACGAATATGACAAACAAACTTTCTTCAGGCTTATAGCCAAACAACGTCCCAGCCCAACACAGGGTAGTGCCCAACTGACACACAATGGCACGTGTTAACAGATCCTTCTGATATACTACACGGATTCAGTCAGCACTTCAGTGCCTTAGCTACACCTCTCAAGAACGTAGAGTTCGATCAAGAGTACAAGGACATGGTGGAATTGGACAGAGCATTAATCGAAGAGATGTGTCTTCAGCATCCAAATATTCAGAACTGTAAAGTGCCAACTGTCAGTGAAATTTGCTAGATAATTGTGGGCCTGAAACCCAACAAAGCAGCAGATCCAGCTGGTATAACTGAAAAAATCGTCATCCATAAACACAGCCCTGATTATCACAGAACTACAAAATGAGGCCATGAACAAACATGAACCATTATTTTTAGGAGCATTAGATGCATGCAAAGCCTTTGATACTGTATGGCATTCCTCACTTTTATGAAAGATCTACAGCGTCTGCATAACATGTTCACTATGGACTATTATCAAAGAGATGTACTCGGGTGCCCAGGTAGCCGTCAAAGTGAACACGTGTACATCTCACCCCTTCCAGATATACCAAGGTGTTCGTCAACGTGGCATACTCTCATCCATTCACTACAAACAGTTCAATAATAAATTGCTACATATTATTGATGACGTAAATATTAGTTCATAGATTAGGCATATCAACTGCAGTGCACCTACATGTGCAGATGACATCACTTGCAGGAGCTTCTCACCGTCGTGGAAGGATATACAAAAGAAGAAAGATATACCATTAATCCGCAGAAATCAGCATATCATTGCGCAAACATGTGAAAGAGTTGGGCACGATATCACTACCAGGAGATATCATCAAATAGTCAGTGAGTGAAAGACACCTTGGAATTGAATGGTCAGTCTTGAATAAGGAGAATGTTGAAAAGCTCCTTTATGGCCTAGACGTACTAAAGCTAACACAAGTAGCTAGTAATGACCTTGAACAGTTCCAGCGATCAGTTTTTCGACAGCTACAATCACTTCCTTCAAACACAGAATCAGTCTCAGTTTTGAGTTTGCTTGGTATAAGACCAGTCCAAGCTGAACTTGATAGCAAGAAACTAATCCTTCTTCGTAATATCCTTTCAGAAAAGAACACTATTGAGCATCAAATAGCGACCCCGCAAATCGCTATGAAAGACATCAACAACAACAGTTGGTTCTCTGGGTGTCGTAGTATCCTTCATAAATATGAGTTACCAAGCATATATGAGCTGATTCATATACAAAAGATAAATGGAAATCAAAGATACAAGACGTAATTAATACTGCAGTCCAAGCACAATGGCACGAAGAATCGCTAATGAAGTCATCCCTGAAGTACTTGTGTATTAACTCATGTGCGGTGGGATCAGTTCACCATTGTTGGAGCTCAGTTGATAATAACGTTAGAGATGCTAGGCGTGCTGCCATAAAAGCGAAATTATTAACTGGATCATATACACTTCAATCAAACCGAGCTCGCTTCAATTAGCATAGCACGCCGGATACATACCTGCTTTGTCGCGATGCCCCTGAGGATAGGATTCATTTTCTAGTAACCTGCAAAGCGACCGAGAACTGCAGAAAATCCTATATAAATAACATTCAAGTCATACTGCAAGATGAAAATCACCCAGACATCATCAAGAACATTATGGCGACTCCTTCACTTGTAGCACAGCTAATTTTAGATTATGAAAATATGAAGTCAGAGCGCAGTCTTCAACTATCTCCAAAAAACTCCACATAAATTGCTAGGATCACCCGTGTTCTCTGCTATGCACTGCATAGTATTAGAATTAATGCTATGGATCGGCTTGCATCGTCTTCCCCCCTACAAACTAGCTTTTAAATGACTGCAATGTACATGTAAGTGTACGAGCTGTTAATATGAACTGTCTTTTAAATGCAAGAATTAACAAACCGTTGATACTAGGACACTATAATAGAACGATCTTTAGTTGCTGTTTTAATTTAAATCTGATAATATTATATTGATTGCCGACAACGAGCGCTAAGGTTGGTTCCTCGCAAATGCGATGTCAGAAGAAAAAGAGGAATATTTATCCTGACTTCAGGGGCGAGTCCACAGTGGCTGGAATTACAGATACAGTACAGTATGGCGTTATTCCGGATTAAGTCTGTAGTGAGAACACGGCCTAAGATGCATCGTAACGATCTGCTGTTGTATACGAAACGGTCTTGAAACTACAGCCCAGACAAAAACCGGGCACAGATGCAAGAATGGACAAACCAAGGTCGCGTTTTCATGACGTGGTCATAAAATCCTGATTTGGTTCCTGAATTTTGCAATTTTAGTGTTCCGAAAATGAAAGATTCACTGATGTAGCCACAGGAACAGAGTTTAGGATCTCGGATCGTAGGTAGTGATTCATAAATTCCAAAGTGGCGGCGTTCGGGCCAATTTTTACAACTTAATTGAATTGACGAAATTTCCGACCTGGAGGTCCAATGTTTTAGTGAATGTGATCGCCAGTGATTTATTTGGAACTGAATTTGAAGCATAAATCTAAATAGGCCTAGGATCCAAATATCTGCCAATGTTAACGTAAATTAGAATGTTTGTGGGTTTAGAACATCGATCATCAAACGTCGCCAATTCGCACAAATCCTATTTTGCCGTTTCTGGGCCTATGCGTAAAGCAACGTCCATGTCTAAGACATGGGCTAACGACGGACGTTTATTTACGCCTATTTAACGCCACAACGGTGCACTAGGCCCTTGGTTCGTGGTTCGTTGTTAGTGCTGACGAACCAAGCCAGTAATATAAATAACAGCGTCAGTCGCGGAAATGCACCAAAAGTGAATACTATAAATACCTCTACTTGCAGGGAGTAGTCAGAGTACTGGTAGCTAAGCAATGTATGTATGATTACTGTATTCTGCGACTGTAGCAGAAGAAACATGGTTTCTTGAGGTTACCTTGCAGCCCCCTTAACATATTTATGCTATGACGTCCTCTCATGGCTTTATATTTGCTGCCTCCCAGTATGGCGAATTTCAAGGCGCACTCTGCTGGTCGTCTTCTGGCATCCTTAGCACATGGCTAAACATGAACTATTTTTGATGGGCGACGTTTACGGACAGCGGCGATGTATTACACATCTTGAATAGTGCATCGTTGGGAATTATGCTTTCTGGCCATTGGTGTCCAGTGATGATGCAAAGGAATTTGCGGTGGCAGGCATCAAATTTGTCTAGACTGCGGTTACCTTTGGAGCAGCGCAGCTGCTACAGTTATATAGCATCAAGGATATGCAGGTTGTGTTGTATAAACTTAGTCTTTTTGTCGAGGGCATCTTTGATCTACGAATCCATAGCTCTGCTTCCCAGGACGCAGCAGTCTCAGCAGTATTGCAAAGCTATAAGCACAGGATTTTACTTTTCCTCCATAGTTCACCGCCACAAAGTGGATCGTCATTTTCTTTAGTTTTATGCTTTGTGGATATGTAAATGTGGATGAGCTATGTTTTGGATTCATTTACAAAGCGATTCTCAATTTTAAGCTTACTTGTAGCTATTTGAAGAACCGCGTCAAGGTGGTTCTGTTCTCGATCAATAAAGTCCACATCGTCGGCATGTTACATCTCTAGGGGCATTCACACCCAGTATGGACACAGGGATTTTTGGTCTTACAGAATCCTCCGACACAGATTTCAATACAGCATCAAGGTAGCAGGTGAAAGGCACAAGAGATAGACCATCTCCCTGCGTGAAGCTGATTGATGTCCCAGACTCTACAGACTTCACTGCCATGACTCATACTCTCAGCGTGATGACTCCAAGTAGTAGTCTCACTAGTCGCAACTCTTCTGCATTGCAACTGGCCGGGTGTAGTACATATATGATCTTAGAGGGAATAATTGTGTCGAAGGTTCGTAACATGTCAATGCCCATTTTGTTGAAATTCCAGCGTTTGGACATTGACTATTGACACGACCATGCGGTGCGTCCATACAATGTGCATGCGGGCAGCTGCGTCCACGTTTAGCGCAACTTTGACATAATCCAGTGAAGTCATCGACCTTGTCTCGGATGAGGCATAGAGGAACATTATAGGTATGCTGTTGAGCAGCACCATCGGCGGAAGATTGGCTGGAGGCCAGATCGCTTCTTGGGCTTGAGTAGCGCGATAAGGGTGCCGTGGCTTACAGAATTAATGGGAAGGTGGTGCATTGAGGCGAATGGACCTTTCCATTTTATCCATCCATCATATGACGTCAAACTCAACTATGACGTCATAACCAATATCATCTTTAATGACGTGGATAAGTGCGTCACAAACGCATAATTGATGACGGGCTACGCGTTGTTGTACGAAGTGTATGTCTTTACTATTTATTAAACATGCTGTTGAATACTTTGAAACTAATTTGACTGGGCGCTGTTGCTGCCATAGGCAAATCACCCAGTCAAATTAGTTTCAAAATATTCAGCAGCTTACCCGTGTAGTCTTCTGGAAATTGATCGCCAGGGAGTTTAGGGATCGATCCCAACACGGCGGGTGTGGGTCACGGACTTAGTAAGAGATGGACGGGGCATAGTTAAAACTGGAACGGTCAATTGATCGACCTTGAGATAATGTCACTTGCCTATTTAAATAGTTCATCGCTCATGCCATCAGGTCGGGATGCACGTCTATTTCTCAGGACTAAGCAATATTGAGAAAATAAGACCAACAAAAGAAAACAATTTAATATTTTATTACAAACATGATTCTGTTAATTATTAATTTATTATTATTATTATCATATCATCGTCATAAGTTTCATCATAAACATCGTTAATAATATTAACAGCTCAATTATTTAACTATATAACAGGTCTGGCCTTAAGATAAACAAATTAACCGTCGAGGCCTAGGTATAATTATACTTTTATGCTACTGTTAATAACATTATTAAATCGTAGTTAATCATATCAACATTTTATTATATAATCAGCCAATTTTAATTTTAATTAAAAATTTAATTATTCATTTAATCTTTAAATAATGTGAACATGTTACATAGTAGTTGTTGTATAATGTTTGTGTGAATGACTACCAATTAATAATAGCTACATTATCATGCAGATTTGATCACTACCGTGGCACGATCTTTTGAAAACTATGTTGCAGATCGCTTTTACCGTAGCAAAATCTTGGTGGTATGGGTTGCTAATTAAAAAGATAAATGATGGTACGATGGAGGTAAATTTGTGCAAATTGTTTTGAAATTTTTTAATTAATTTTGCAAACGATAAGAAAGTTATGTTTTGCGACTACGGGGTAATTTTCGGGTGTTACCATGCTAAACCAACCATTATTGAATCATCTTAGCTAGTTATCCCTCAAATTTGTTCAAGAAAATTAGAATTTTCACATAGAAAATGTCGATTTGCAACACAACAGAAGAATATTTTTGAAACTTTATTACTGGGCTGACAGTTTCTGTTAACAAGCCAGTAATTCCAGTTGTAAAATTTAAAAAAATCTTCTCTTGGGCTTGAAATTCAGTATTTCTAAATATCACTACAGAATCCGTTTTAGCCATCATGGGTGTTTAACGCTTTAACGCTCATATCAGCAAAAAAACACCCGGCTTCTGCAGTGGTCTTGAGAAATGTCCAATTTGTAGACTAAGAGAAGACTATTTTTAAATATTTACCACTGGAATGACTGGCTCGATAACTGAGCCAGTCATACCAGTGGTAAATATTCAAAAATAGTCTTCTCTTGGTCTGCAAATGGCATTTTATATGAGAAAGGAGAGTAAAAAACTGGAAATCCCTCCTAATAACATATAGGTACCATCACAAATACGCCCAAAGACCGCCACGCGTATGCCCTGCAGTATGTAGGTATATACGCGCACACATAATACTTATGTAAAACTTGTCAACAGTAGGCCTACATATACGTTGGTGGTTTATTTAGACACGTGACCATAAGACCACGATCATAAGGAACAATCATATTTCTAATGTTATCTAATCCGCTACGGGTTGAAACAGAAGGGTCCATTTTCGGCTATGCTCCGCCCATTTCTAGCTACGCTCCGCCCATTTTTGTTACGCTCCGCACACCGTGTACGTATATCAAATATAACGATAGCGATAACCTGTTGGATATTTTGAAAGCAAGTTGACTGGGGGGGGGGGGGGGGGGGAGGGTTCCTAGTCAAATTAGTTTCCAAAATAGTCAGAAAAATGTTTAGTAAATTGTAACTTCACCAACGACTGTACACTTTTAAGCAAGACCTTTATGTTCGTGATGTAGTGACGTCATTTTGATGTGACGTCAGCTAATTATGAGTGACGTATTTAATGGATGAATCCACTTTTAGCTATGCCCCGACCATCTCTAGCTAAGCTCCACCCGTGCAGTATGCGTATTGGGATCGATTTATACTTTGTATTCTGAATTCTCAGATTCCCAATTGTATGGTAACTATAGGCGTACAGAAAACAGAATGTTAAATGGTATAGACATACAATTCGTACAACTGACAGACTATTCCAGGTTCATGATTGTGTATTTCTGCCAAAGGAACTTTCCAGAGTAACGACGTAATATGACGTCATAATCAGTTAAGCGGCGTGTATGATGACGTCATAGTCATTACGTCATAAATGATTCTATATCTAAGTCTTTAACTTTTAATAATCCGACACGTTTTAAGAATTGTATGGCTCTTCTATTTAATAAACATGTCATAGGCAGCAACAGCATGCAGTCAAATAAGTTTCAAAATATGCAACAGCTTACCAGTATAGTTTTCTGGAAATTGATGGTCAGAGAGTTCAGAGAACGATCCATCCCAACACGAGCGAGGTGTGGGTGGAGCTTAGCTAGAGATGGGCGGGGCATGGCTAAAAATGGAAAGGTCCATTATGATTGTGATGGCAGCCTACATGTGAAGTAATTCACCTTTCCAGAGTACCCAGCCATCATATGACGTCATAATGAACTGCGTGGCGTGTACAATGACATCATAATGAATGACGTCATGAATAGCGTCGATAAGTACGTCACGAACGCATATTTGATGACGGTCTATGGGCTGTTGTACACATTGTTTGCTTTTACTATTTAATAAATATTCTGTTGAATATTTTGAAACTAATTTGACTGGGCGCTGTTGCTGCCTATGGCAGCAACAGCACCCAGTCTAATTAGTTACAAAATATTCAACAGCTTCCCTGTATAGTTTTCAGGAAATTGATAGCTAGGGCATTCGGGGATCGATCAATCCAAACACGGCGAGGTGTGGGTGGAGCTTAGCTAGTGATGGGCGGGGCATAGCTAAAAATGGAAAGGTCCATTGATTATGACGTCAGATACTTGTGTGATAGAAGCGGGACCCCACTACTAGTACAGTCTACTCGCGTCAACTGCTGTTCTTCAGATCTTATCAAAACTCCAAGGAAATATGCATACTAACATAAAGCTACCAGATAATAATTTCAATGAGGAAACACCATTGACTTACTGAATATTTTTAAAGCATTTTGACTGAAAGTTGTTGAGGGCTTAGCCACCAACAACTTTCAGTCAAATTGTTTTCAAAATATGTTGTGTGGTCAGAGTTATAATCCCTGGAATATTCCGTCTGCAATAACTCAGCAGTCACATGGTTAAATAGTAGCATGTTACGCTAATGAAACAAACTTGTATCTGCTGTCACGCAAATGCCATGGCCCTTGTGAAAAATGTTAAGAAAGAATTTACCGACCGCAGAGAGACAGTGTTATACTGTCTGCGAGCTACATCTAAGACTTATTAGTTTCTATGACGAATGAAACAATTCTATTAGCTCTATTTACATGGACAGATTTTGGCTCCTTTTTACAAATCAATTATTTTACATGGATAGTTCTGTGAAACTGCATATTTTTGATAGCGTATTTTGTAAACGGCAAAAGTTATTCGGTACATTTTTTTGGCCAATTCGTTTGAACTCTAGCAACACATTTTTGTTAGCAACATGGCATGCCATGGTCTATCCCAAATAAAACGCCATGGGCTGCTATGTTTATCACTCTTATGCCTAAGCCGGACAAAACCGGCATTTACAGCACTGGGTCTTTCGGAATGTGTATTTGCAGGCTGACAGAAGGCAAGTTTAGTAAATTTACCAGTAACCTTGACCTTTGAACTTGTGATCTCAAATGTGAGCAGGTGGATTCGTAACAGCATAGCCAACCTTTTACCAAAGTTTACTTCCAATACGTTCAAACAGTCCAGACATCTAAGCTGAGAAGTTTTGATAAATACAAAAAAACGAACGTTGAAAACCACCCAGTGTTTTGACCTATGACATCCTGCCCTCAATATCACCATGTGGATCGGCAACCATGTATCGATGTTTACTTCTGGTAGGCTTAAGAAAGTATGAAGCATAAAACAAACTGATTTGATAAACGCAAAAATTAACAAAACTTAGCGTTTACGTCGCTTCTGTCGTTGCGGCCGCCACTTCTACATCGCGGACGAGACAGAGAAATTATCAGCGTACCAGATAAAGTTTTATCTTAAAGCTTAAATCCAATTGATCATATATATAATGGAGAAATCTAGTTTTAGCCATGCCCCGCCCATCTCTAGGCTCTAGTTAAGCTCCACCCACGCTTTACCCGCGTTGGGATCAATCCATCCCTGGACTTTCCGAATCACAATTTCCAGAACACTATACAAATAAGATGTTGAATATTTTGGAAATAATGTGACTGGGTGTAGGCAGCAACAGTACCAAGTCAAATTAGTTTCAAAATATTCAACATCATGTTTATTAAATAGTAAAGCCATACAATCTGTATAACCTCTCGGACTATTAAACGTTTAAGACGGACTAAATCGAGTCATTCATGGCGTAATTGATTGTGACGCCAGCTTACATGTCACGTAGTTGATTATGACGTCATATGATAGAATAAGAAACTGGATTCATGAATTGAGTACAAAATAAAGTAATTGGAAATTCGAAAAATCGAATAGTCATAAAAAATCAATTATTTCTATTTATTATAATTTATATTATTTCAATTGATAATTCTAATAAGCGAGCTATGGATGACAAAATGCACTATGCTGTATTTCGCCATAGTGCCAGGCTAAGCTTAGATTTCGAGAAGTTGAACAGTAAATGTATAAAGCAGGCCTTAATTGCGCTATTTGATTTTAACTCATAAAGCGTAGAATGGACATGCGCATACCGCCACTATGTAACCCATTGTACTAGACAAACAGAGGAATCCATTTCTAGCTAGGCTCCACCCATTTCTAGCTAGGCTCCGGCCATTTATAGCTAAGCTCCACCCACTTTTAGGCGTTGTGGAATCGATTTATATAGGCTACATCTGAAATCTGAAATCACAGAAGCTAAATTCCAAGGTAATTATACAGATAAAGTGTTGAATATTTCGAAACTAATAGGCCTACAAATTGGGACTGTAGCGGTCCAGTCAAATTAGTTTCAAAATGTTCATCAGAATGTTTATTCAATTATAAATTCATCAAAAATTCATTTTAAAAATAGGCCCTCAGTGGAAGAATCCACTTTTAGCTATTCCCCGCCACCTCTAGCTAAGCTCCGCCCATGTTTTGCGAGCGGTCGGATCAATTTACATACTTTGAATCGTGAATTCCCAGAGTTCACGGTATAAACTATACAGCTAATCTGTTGAATATTTTGAAACTAATTGGACTTGGTGCTGTTGCTGCCTATGGCAACAACCGCGCCCAGTCAAATTAGTTTCAAAATATCCAACATACTGGTTATTAACCCTTTAACACTTAAATTTGTACAGAAGTTGCTTTTGGCTGATATGAGGGTCAAAGGATTTAGTAGTAAAGACATACAATTTGTACACATGCCGGACTTTTAGAAGTACATGACGGACTTAGCTACGTCATTCATTCCGCATTTTGATTGTGACGTCAGAATCCATGTAATTCATTATGGCTTCATATACTTGGGTGACAGATGGGATTCATCAATTCGGACTCTTCGTGTCGGACTATTCGATTTTTCGCGATCGAGTGATATCAAATTATGGCGCCAGATACTTGTGTGACAGCTCGGACCAATCTAAGGCCGTGTTCTCACTGGAGAGTTAATCGGGAATAACGTCTTAGTGAGGTATGGCGTATAACTCTCCAATGAGAACACGGCTTTATTCTCATTTCTTTCCTATTTTTCATTCTTACAAATCATATTTTCTCACACTAAGGCCTCTTTCTCATTGCCTAATCCTGTTTAACTATTTCGTGTACTATGGCGGACTGGACGGTGGCGCTACCTGGCGGAGAGCGAGATACAATGCTGGTTGTAGCGCTCCCTGCCAGACAGTGAGCGATAAAGCTGACGGTAACGTTACCTGGCAAATTTTGACGAAATAGGCCGCGTTCACATAGGGAAGCAATAGCGATATATCGGAAGATAAACCGCCGATTTTGTGGGATTAAATTTCGAAATAAATGACGTATTTATTCCGGTACAAGAGCCGGTCCAATGAGAACGCTAGCAGATATATTGGGTATTTACCGAAATAGTCGCTGTATGAGAACACGGCCTACGGCCGCGTTCTCACTAGAGACGTACCGTAACCTGCGTAACGCAATACTGAGGTATGGCGTTATTCCAGATTAACTCGCCACTGAGAACACGGCCTTATACACTTATTAGACTAGAGTAACTGTTTACAGAAAAATATAGAATAATAATAAATGTTATGGCTTCATAATTTAGATACAATTATTAGCATGTATTAGGCCTAATTCACAATGAAATTTTCTTAACAGAATAAATATTGAACAGATCAAAATTTATTTACTGATCGGTGATAACAATCTCTTTAAATAAACTTCAAATTCAAGAGCTCAGGCCATACTATGAACACGCATGAATGAATGGCTTAGAAAGTGCCTAACGACGCAAAAATTGCCTGGTAAATTATATATGGATATATCTCTATACAACATATGTGAAAACGTCATTCCGTGGCCTACCCTGATAACGCAGCTTACTGGGCCGATGCTGTGTCAATATCGAGCCGATACTGAACGGTATCGGCCCAGCAAGCTGTGTTATCTGTGTTCAACATAGGGAACAAATACTAGCCATATCCCGCCCAATTTTAGCTAAGCTCCGCCCACTTTTAAAATGTGTTCAAAACGATTTATATAAGTTCCCAGAAACCAATTTTCGCGGTACATGTAAGCTGTTGAATATTTTGAAACGAATTTGACTGAGTGCTGTTGCTCAGCGTTAATTATTAAATCTATCAAATACAATTGGCGGAATATACAATGTTCACGAGGAGCTAGATACGTCACCCAATACGCATCTTTGATTGTGAAGTCAGCCTACATGTGACGTAATTCACCTTTCCAGATTATCCATCTATCATATGACGTCATATGACGTCATAATAAGCTAAGCGGTGTGTGGGATGACGTTATAATCAGTACGTCCGTAACTCTTAATAGTCCGACACGTTGTACGAATTGTGTCTCTACTATTTAATAAGCACGCTGTTGAATATTTTGAAACTAATTTGGGTGGACGCTGTTGCCGCCATAGGCAGCAACAGCGCCAAGTCAAATTAGTTCCAAAATATTTAGCAGCTTACCTGTTTAGCCTTCTGAAAATTGATAGTCAGAGAGTTCAGAGATCGATCGATCCCAACACGAGCGAGGTGTGGGTGGAGCTTAGCTAGAGATGGGCGGGGCATAGCTAAACATAGAAAGTTCCATTGATTAGGCCTATGCCGTTATATACTTGAGTTATAGATCGGATCCATCTATTGGAATCAATATGGGTTTCTGTGGCCATAACATCAGATAAGGCCTATATAACTAAATAGATCACATAGGGGCATATATACGTTATATTTCACAAGTAATCGTTTGAACAGTTCTCAGTTATTAATAAAACAGCTTTTGGTCAGTAAGTATCTGGCAGCCTGCCATCAACATGGCTATTGATTTCCAACAAAATATTTCTCATATGTACGGGACGTAATCACGCCAATTTAGGCGATGTGTACAAATAATGTCTGATAAGATAACATTTATCTCCCTTATACCACAATTTCAAAGAAAATCATGTTCGAATTTTGATTGTATTTCAGCTTCAACTACACATGACTATCAAAATTGTGCTGACGTATACACTTTAATTTGGTTTTAAATTCTTCCAATCGAAGAATAGCTTTGGCCCATCTTGTGTACACAGCGCCTCAAAGCGCTCAAAATACTACTTGCAGTTTTACACCTCTCCCAGTCAAATTATTTTCAAACTGTTCAATATCTTACCTACATCGTTATCTTGAAATTTGGATTCTGGGAATTCAGGGTTTAAAGAGTTAAAAATCTCTTCACCTGCGCGTATAAAGTAGGCGGAGTTTAGCTAGAAATGGGCGGGGCATGCCTAGAGATGGATTTTTCTATTCTCCCTGCTCCAACCGGTGGTCGCTTAAGACGAGTTTGTTGTACGTATGTCTATGCTGAATCTATTTTGAATGGAAGTTGTTGTACGTGTATGACGTACACAATATGTAATAACATTCAGTCAAACTATCTTAAACATGTTCAACAGAACCCGTCTATCAGGAAGGAATCCAGTTTTATCTATGGCGAGTCCATCTCTAGCTAAGCTCCACCCACGCTTTTCCCGTATTGGGATCAATCGATCCCCGCACTCTCTAAATCTCAATTTCCCGCAAAAAACTATACCGGTAAGTTGTTCAATCTTTTGAAACAATAGCACCCAGTCAAATCAGTTTCAAACTATTCAACATAATGTTTATAAAATAGTAAAGATATACTCTTCGTACAACTCGTCATACTATTAAGCGTTTATGAAGAACTAAATCACGCTATTCGTGACGTAATTGATTCTAACGCCAGCCTACATGTGACGTTGTTGATTATGACGTCATATTATGGAACGATAAACTGGATTTCTGAATTCTTGTGTTTTACCTTTATACGCTAACACCAGCAGGAAAGCTATAGTGACGTCATATTAATATTATTAATAATATTAATAAATACGAAATATGATAAACACGAGCTCGCATAATAGTATGCCCCATTTCTAGCTATGCCCCGCCCGTTTCTAGCCAAGCTCCGCCCACACTTTGAGTGTGTTGGAATCCATTTATATACTTTGAACCCTCAATTCTCAGAAACCCAATTTTAAGGTAATTATACATGTAAACTGATGAATATTTTAAAACTAATTTGACTGGACGCTGTTGCTTTCATACGCCCAGTCAAATTATTTTCAAAATATTCAACAGAATGTTTATTAAATAGTAAATCAATCAACGTCATACAATTCGTACACTTAAATGTTCATGACGGAGCTAGATACACCATTTATTATGCATTTTGTTTGTGACGCCAGCCTACATGTGACCTAATTGATTATGCAGTCATAAACTTGAGTGGCAGATCGGATCCATCCATTGTTCAAATGAAATTACATTATACTGTTAATGCCATGACATTATACCCAGAGCCCTCTGTATATTCAAACTATAATTTTCTATAAGGCGTAGGCGGTGATTACTGCATCGTATATTTAAACGCCTTTTTATTTTCCTGAAACCAATTCAACTAAAAATCGTTGCTGTGAAAGTATTTAAATATATTCAGCCAGTTTTATAGATTGATCAGATTATTATTATTATTATTATTATTATTATTATTATTATTATTATTATTATTATTAATTTTAATTAATAAAACTATGATAATGTGCTTAAATGGACAGACTCTAAGATCAGCGCATTCGTTAATAAATAAGCATAATTATTAACATCAGCATCATTATTATTTACAATTACGTGTACAGGTAATGATTCTAACGTGACAATTAATTAATTAATTTAATTAATTAATTTTAATGATTATGTACATGCCATTTTATACATATGCGTTGTATTAAGCAGCAACGGTATACATGATATACTGGCTATCATGGTCCCTGTTGACGCATTCCGAAATAATTAACTACATCGACATGTCACTTCGTAAACAGAAAATACCGTAATCTAGCAACCGTTGCACAAATACCAATACAACTCCTTGACAAACTTGCACGAAACGTGACCTCATTCTTTCCTGATACTAAAACCACGTTGGCAATGTTTCTGATGACAGCTAAATTTTGGAGCTTCCAGGGACCGCACAACCTGAAACATTTTCCAAACAATTGTGCATGATTGACTCAGCACTATGAGTTATGGTGGTCCCATGAAAGAATTTGTACGTATGATTTTTGAAAAGAACTCTAAAACCCCTTAGCATTAAACAATTATACACAATTTTCACGGGGTCCATGGGACCCACCGCCAATAGTTTAGGGGTGCCGAGCTGAATTTTGGGGTGTATTCCCTCAAAAGGGTCCTTATGATGATAATCCATGCGTATTTATATGGTGAATGAATGCATAGCTCCGATATGTTAATTGACGTATATGGCGTCATAATCAATTACGTCACATGTAGGCTGACATTCTCAATCAAACTGCGTAATGAATGCCGTAGGGCCTATCTAGGTCTATCTATACGAATTGTATGTCTATGGCAACAACAGCATCCAGTTAAATTAATTTCAAAATGTTCAACATGATGATTAGTAAATATTAAACACATACAATTCAAAATAGACAACACCTTGCCTATATAGTTACCTTGATATTGGGATTCAGGGAATTCATGATTCGATTGATCACAAGACGGGCAAAGTGTGGGCGGAGCTTAGCTAAACGTAGGCGGTGCATAGCTAAAACCCACTATTATATACTTAAGTACTTAAGTGTGAAAATCAAATTTGCCGTGAGCTCATAATTTACACACCCAGATGACATTCCAATGTTGGATCAAAATGCCCATGGATCTAACGTTTTCCCCCAGCACACCGTTTGCTTGCCAAGACAGCGAAGTAACCATACCAAGATATAAAAGCAAATTGTCAGAATATAATTGCAAGCTATAGTTGTCAAAACACTATGCTAGAAGAACACAACTGACCCATAGCGCGTAGACGTCACGGTACTTCAACTGACACCGCACAGGTGCAATGCGCGGAGTAGTCCAACTGAAACCAGGCTTTGCCAGCCAGAGAACTCCCTCCAACGGTCATTTCCAGTTTTAGCTATGCCCCACCCATCTCTAGCTAAGCTCCACCCATATCTCGCTCGTGTTGTGATCGCTCGATCCCTGAACTCCCTAACTATCAATTTCCAATTCCAAGCTGTTGAATATTTTGAAACTAATTTGACTGGGCAGCAACAGCGTCAAGTTAAATTAGTTTCAAAATATTCAACATAATGTTTATTGAATGGTAAAGACATACAATTCGTGCAACGTGTCGGACTATTAAGCGTTAAACACGGGCTCTTTCAAATCATTCATGATGTCATGATTATGACGTTATCCTACACGTCACGTAGTTGATTATGACGCCATATGATGGATGGATATATTGGAAAGGTCTATTGCCACAATGCACGATTATGGAAGAGTACCTCAACCGACATAACAAGATAAACTCAACTGACGAGATGTCGGCCTACAAGGGTTGTTCAATAAGGCCATAAGCGCAGGACGTGTAAATCTTGTACATAGTTATGATCTTATGCTCATAGGGAGGCTTGCTTGTTCACAACATTACCCTGTTAAAATCACCTTTCTGTATCTCTTTACATTTTCCGATCCTCGTGTGATGTAAAACCACCCAGGAAACATGTATATGACAAGAATTAAACACAGAGCAATCATCAAGTGTCTTACCAAGAAAGAGAGCAATGTCAATGAATGAGGATATCCACCAACCCACAACATTCAACAGTAGGAAAAGTCAAAGGAGTTCAACCGCTGTCGCAGCTCCCTTGAACATGATCTACGGTTGGGAGAGCTTGTTGATGCCACCACCGACGGAATGATTGGTGGAGTGAAAGCCTTGATATTGGAGGATTGTCCTATATAAAGCTAGAGGACATAGATTAAGAGTCTGCCATCTCTCATCATTTCATGGACATCTTTTCCATTTTGAACATGTGTGTATGACAAAGGTCTCAGGTAGATGGGTATCCAGGAATCTCAGTCCACAGTACTGACACCAACTTCAGAAGTCACTGGAGGATTCCAGCGTATCCATTAATCGTATAACGGCAAAATCAACTACGTGACGTGGATGATGACGTCATAATCAAATACGTAATGAATGGCGTAGCTAACTTCGTCAGGAACGATTAATTGATGACGTAGTAAGCGTTGTTGTACGAATTTAATAAACATGCTGTTGAATATTTGGAAACTAATTAGTTTCAAAATATTCAACCGCTTACCTGTATAATTTCCTGGAAATTGGGATTCAGAAAGGGCAGGGATCGATCGATCCCAACGATGGCGAAGTGTGGGTAGGGCTTAGCTTTATGTAGGACATAGCTAAAACTGGATTTTTCCATTCGCGAGCTCCTGATTATCTACAACCATGTTCCAGCGCTAACTTCACGCACGACCAGTTGTTAACTGGGGACGAAACATGGATTCATTACTGAGATTCAGAAAACGATAAGGAGTCTATGCAGTGGAAGTACAAGGACTCGTTGACTCCAAAGAAGAAGCACACCCCACCAACCAACCAGTTGGCAAAGTAATGGCCACTATTTTCTGGGACTCAAAGAGCATTTTATTGATTGACCACAAGCCAGTTAAAACAATGACGATCTCATGTTCAAACTGAGCCCTCGCCAAGCGGCAAGGAAGAGAGATGTTAAGAACTGGAGTAATTCTCCTTCATCGCAACACGGTTGTGCACAGTCCATGGTTGTTCAAGCTGGCATCAATGAGTATGAATTTTAACAACTATAACCATCCTCAATACCGTCCAAACCTGGCCCCCAATGACTACTACCTGTTCAGAAATTTGGAGTCATGACTGCGTGGCATGAGAACAATTAGGACTGATATATTTCTGCTTCTATCATTCGAAGAACAATGTTCTGTCGACCACTGGAGGATTCCAGTTTATCCGTCAACGATATGACGTTTTAATTAACTACGTGACATGTAGCATGACGTCACAATGAATCACGCTATGAATGACGTAGATAAGTTCGTCACGAACGCTTAACTGATGACGGACTAAGCATTGTTGTACGAATTGTATGTCTTTACTATTTAATAAATATGCTGTTGAATATTTTGAAACTAATTTGTTTGGGCGACTGTAGAAGCTGTTTTTGGTACGCTTAATCATTAAGTCAATTTAGTTTTAAAATATTCAACAGCTTACCTTTGTAGTTTTCTGGAAATTGAGATTCAGAGCGTGCATAGATAGATTGCCCCCAACACGGCCGAAGCGCTGGTGGAGCTTAGCTAGCGATGGGCGGGGCATAGCTAAACCGGGAATCCTCCATTGACCTATTGTTTTCCAACCGTACAAAACATCTCGGCTAACATTATGTAGGGGTAACTCAGGCAACTGACACATTGTACGCATACTCCAGAAAGTACTACATGTAAGGTCAGAGAGCTTCAACTGAAACAATGCACGTGTAAGTCAGTGAAACTTAACAGACACGATGCACATGTATGTTAGAGGATCTTGACTGGCATTATGCACGTGTATGCCTGAGCACTTTAACTGACACAAAGTACGTGTAAATCGGCCAATTCCAACTGACATAAAGGATGTGTAAAACAGGAGAACGTTAACTGACACATTAACAGTGTATGTGCATCCTACAGATGATCAAAATATTTCTAGCTATACCACGCCCATTTCTAGACAAATCATGCCCATTTCTAGCTATGCCACGCCCATTTCTAGCTAACCTCCTCCCACTGTGTACGTATGCGTTTGAATGCGTATTATTTCTAGGTAACGATACAGGTAAACTGTTAAATATTTTGAAAGAAGTTTGACTTGGACCCGGTGTATATAATCAACAACTCTCAGTCAAATTTGTTTCAGAATATTTCCAAAATATTCAACAGAAATTGGTAAATTGTAAAATTCGTAAAAAGACATACAATTCAGAAGGTCACTGTCGGATCTTTGCCCTTTTCCTGTTGGACCTATGTCATCAGAGCCAGATTAAGGCTATTTGGGGCCCAGTGATAAATAGTTGTGAGACCCTTATCGGGTGGATCAGGGAGGGAATGATTACTACTACTACTACTACTACTACTACTACTACTACTATTACTACTACTACTACTACTACTACTACTACTACTACTACTACTACTACTACTACTACTACTACTACTACTACTACTACGCTCCAGTCAAATAAGTTTCAAAATATTTAACAACATGCGTATATCATAACTGTAAAGTTATTTTTCTGGGCTGTAACCCCGTCATCTCTTGCCTAACTACGGCTCCGTATGTCATATGGTTGTGACGTCAGCTAACACGTGATGCGTTTTGCTTATGACGTCAGATATGTGAGTGGCAGGTCGGATACCTCAATTGACACACGTGTAAATCAACGAATATGGACTGGACACAACGCACGCCGGCCTCTGTATGGGTATTGATGAATGTCCATTTGCTGGCAAAGAGAAGACTATTTTTGAAAGATCACCACTGGAATGGCTGGCTCGATAACCGAGGCAGTCAATCCAGTGGTAAATTTTAAAAAATAGTCTTCTCTTGGCTTTCAATAAGTAAATATTTGAATTTTTTTTGACAAATTTAGTCATTAAAGGATTAACAAGCTGTAGCTACGATAATGTAAATAAAAACAAAAGTCTTCAAGGATTGGATTAAATCACCCACCTTATCAAACCACACCCAATTTCTTGACCAACATTTCCTATATATGGGCATTGCGCCAGCCAACACGTCTTAACTCCTTTCACGTCTTTCGTGAGACATTAACTTTTTAATGGTTAAGCCGGGCCTAAACGGTCTCTACAATGACCTTGCGGAATGTCTATTTGTAGACCTATGTTTGAAAATGTATCACCAATAACCGCGCCAGTCATTCCAGTACTAAAAATTTAAAAATCGTCTTCCTTTGGTCAGTAAATAGACACCAACCAAGTAAAAAATCAAATTACTTTCAAAATATGCAACGGCATGTTTATTAAATAGTAAAGAAATACAATTCACAAACCAATGCGTAGTCCGTCATCAATTAAGCATTCATGACGTAATTGATTGTGACGTCATCCTATACAATTACACTCGTCGTTGATTACGAGGTCATATGATTGATGGATAACCTGCAATTGTCCATTGATACAAGTAGCATTTTGAGTCCTTTGAGGCGCTGTTGAACCAAAAAGGTATTCAACATTTTAACACTCATATCAGCAAAAACGGCTTCTACAGTGGTCTTGAGAAATTTCAATTTGCAGAACAAGAAAACACTAATTTTGAAAACTTAACACTGGAATGACTGGCCATCCGAGCCAGTCATTCCAGTAGTTAATTTTCTAAATTAGTCTTCTCTTGGTCTGCAAATGGACATTTTCTAAGAGAAAATTGAAATTTTCTTGACCAAATTCAACGGCTAAAGAATTAAATGACCATCTGTTTTAATTACTACTTGCTAGATTTCATTACCACAATGCAACTGCCGCAGACAGTGGTTCCTCATCATATGACGTCAACTGAAACTGCAATATGATTGGACGATTCTCATTTAAACCCATTTTGACTGGTATGTTAATTTGGCAATTTAATAACAGTAATGAGTGTTGTTGTATATGGTAGAGTTTGTTAAATAATCTAATAATCTAACTATGACTAATTAATTTAGTAATTAATTAACTAATATATTCTAAACTTTGCTGTGATCTGGAACATGGTAAAAAACCATGGATAAATATATGTATATAAACAGCAAATGGATTCAGCAGTGTTGTATTATCTCATTGACATGAGTGCATGCCATTTCTACACTAGAATATGCATCCTGTTCGGCATTTTGACTAAAAATCCAATTCAGGGATATATTTCTAACCACGCCCCGCCCATTTCTAGCTAAGCTCCGCCCACACGTGTTGGAAACGATTTGAAACTTTTAAAAATTAATTTCCAGAAACTAAATTGCAAGGTAACTATACAAGTAAGCTCTTGGATAATTTGAAACTCATTTGACGCGGGGCCGTTGGCATAAAGTTCTAAAAAAATTAGTTTAAAAATATTCAACAGAATGTTTATTAAAATGTAATTCATCAAAGACATGCAATTCTTACACTTTTCTGACAAACTTTTCGATTTTCATGACTGAGCAACGTCATTTTGATCGTGACGTCAGCTAACACTTGTCGGATTTGTGAATGATATCAGATACTTGAGTCACAGATCGGATTGTTCAATTGTTATAGTTTCAAAACAGTCATACGTGTAACCAGTTGCATATTATGAAACTAATTTAACTGGAAGCTGTTGCTGCCTTAGGCTGCAACAGCTTTCAATTAAATTAGTTTCATAATATTCAAGAAGAAACAATGGAGCAATTTGTAAAGTCTACCACAACCGTATATATGGCCAAAATTCAATAAATCGTTTAAAGAGACCGTGGCGATGATTTATGATTAAAGGTTCATGACCTTTGTGCTGGAGAATTTCTTTCACGATGACGTCACTATTGGTCCAAATCTTCTTCAATTACTGCTTATTCAACAGAATAAGGCTCGCTTCAAAAACACTTTGCTATACATGTCTAGCCTGCTTCAAAGTGTTTCGCGTTAAGCCTTGAATTTCCAGTGTCTCAATTTCAAGGATACCTATGCAAGAATGATGTTGATTATTTTGAAACTAATTCGCCTGGAGGCTGCTGACATATGCAGCAACAGCTTTCAGTCAAATAACATTCAAATTCAGCAACTCCCAGTAAAATTAGTTTCAACATGTTCAATAGAATATTGCTTATATCATAAAGAATTTATTTTTCCCGGGCTTGTAAGGGCTAAATCGTTAAGCAGATACGTGATGTACCAATGGGTAGACCTACCACTAGGAGAGTCAAGTCATGGTGGGCCTAACCAACGACGCACGTGATTACATAGATTAAAAACAATTCCTATAGAAACATCCTTTTGGGGATTTGCCTGATGATGATATCCCGTGACACAACTGTCCTAAAATTTTTATGTACAGAATTTTTTCGAGCGAGTGTCAACGTAGGCATATGTATCATCGGATTAGCCACTCTGGCCTTTCCCAGTTTATCCATCCACCATATGACGTCATATTCAACTACGTGACATATATGATGACGTATTAATCAACGACGTGATGAATGACGTAGGTAAGTACGTCACGAACGCATAACTGTTGACAGACTAAACGTTGGCTGTGTTGTTGTACGAATTGTATGTTTTTACTATTTAATAAAGTTGCTGTTGAATACTTTAAAACTAATTTGACTGGGGGCTGTTGATGCCATGGCTTACCTGTATAGTTTTCTGGAAATTGATTGTCAGGGTGTTCGGGGATCGATCGACCCTAACACGAGCGAGGTGTGGGTGGCGCTTAGCTAGGTGGGCGGGGCATGGCTAAACAAATGGGAAAGGTCCATTAATTCTGAGTATAACTGTCTGGCGATATCAACACTGGCGATATCAGCACTGGCGATATCAGCACTGGCGATATCAGCACTGGCGATATCATGTTGATATCGGATTATCTCCCTAACAAAAAGCCGTTGTCTTTGGTTCATCAGCATTGTATGGAAACTCCTTTTGAAACTTATTATTCCTTGTTCGCTTTGGTGGCATTATATCAGCGTATATTCGACCGATGTAATGGCAGTCAAATTACTTTCAAAATATTCAACAGCTTACTAGTATAGCTGACTTGAAATTGAGACACTGGATTCTCAAGGGACCAATGGAACATGTTTAGCTGAAAGATTTTAATGATGATTTTAAATATTTACTAAAATTACTACACTTTTTGGCGATTCACTTATTTGTCTGAATATTTCATTAAACGAGTCTCATGAGTAATATGATTGACTATTTATATGTACACTTCATTAACCGATTCCACTTCTTCAAAGAATTGACTGCACTTTATATTAAACACGTCTTTGTATTCAGGTAAATAATTCCATATTTCATTGACGACTCTTGTTGGTCAATTAGGCCTAAATAAAATCCACATTTCATTAAACGAGTACGTTGATTTCCGCAAATGAAACCACATTTCGTCAAATGATTCTTGATTTTTCACTTACATGAGTCCACTGCCCGATTGCGATTTACGTAAATCATTCTGCGTTTCATAAATCGAATCCTATGACTCGATGCCTGCATTTGACAAAGTATTTCTGATATTACACATAAGCGACTCCATATTTCACTACAAGATTCTTAGGATTTGTTTAAACGACTCCAAACTTCAATAAGCGGTTCGCATGAGATATTTCACATTACATAAACGATTTTCACGACCCCCTTAATGTAGCGCCACACTTCAGCAAACGATTCCATATATTTCCTTGTATGACATCCACGCTTCCTGACATTTCTCACTTCACACGATCCATTTGCAGACACTGCATAGCTTCAGCTAGCTATTATCGTTTCCATGGTAACTGCTGTCAAATAACCTGTCTCATAACGATAATCCATGTGTGCATTCCTATAACTACACATTTATATTACATTTGTATATTTTATGCTTATGTAGCTATTGCATGTTCAGCTATAAACTAACCCTTTATCTCTTGAAATTTCTGTGTCTAAATTTCAAGACAATTATACAGGAAAACTGTTATTTTGAAACTAATTCGACTGGAAGCTGGAAACAATGTCGAATTCTAAGACTACTTGACTGCATAAGTCCGATAGAGAAAACAGTAAAAGGATCCAATGTGTCACTCAAACATTTGACGTCATGATCAAATATGTCACAATCAAAATGACTTAGTTCCATCATGAAAATCGAAAAGTTTGTCACGAAAATGTATGAATTGTATGCAGTTGATGAGTTTACATTTTAATAAACATTTTGTTGAATATTTTGAAACTAATATGATTGGTAGCTCTCAGTCTAATTAGTTTCTAAATGGTCAACAACGTACCTACATAGTTACCTTAGGGTTCAAAGTTTCAAATCGATTCCAACACGTGCATAAATTTGGGCAGAACTTAGCTAGAAATGGGAGGGGCCTAGCCAGAAATGGATCCCACTATAAGGAATACCAGATGATAGTTCTATTCCGTCATATGCAAATTGAATAATGACCATCTAATGGATAACATAGCTCTGTTGAATCAGCTGTTTGTACGAAGATATACAATATATGATACGATACGCGTTCTCTGCATGATGATTATCCACTCATTCTCGTATCCATACACAAGGAAGCTACGCCATCCTACAACCGGATGACACGTCATCACGTAACAGGAAGCTACGTCATTTTGCAACATGAAGAAACGTCATCATGTACTAGGAAGCTACGTCATCCTACAACATGATGCAATGTAATCGCGTAACAAAAAGCCACGTCATCCTGCAACAGGATGAAACATCATCGCGTAACAAGACGCTACGCCATCCTACAACACGAAGAGACGTTGTTACGTAACAGGAAGCTGCGTCATCCTGCAACAGGAAGAAACGTCATTACGGAACAGGAAGCTATGCCATCCTGCAACAGGAAGAAATGCCACCACGTAGCAGGAAGCTACATTATCCTGCAACAGGAAGGAACGTCATCACGTCACAGGAAGCTACATCATCCTGTAACAGGAAGGAACGTCATCACGTGACAGGAAGATACGTCATCCTGCAACAGGAAGGAACGTCATCACGTCACAGGAAGCTATGTCACCCTGCAACAGGAAGAAACGTCATCACTTACCAGGAAGCTACGCCATCCTGCAATGAGAGATTGCGTTATCTTGCAAAATGAAGTTACGTTATCTCGCAATAGGAAGTCAGTCATTCTGCAACATCAAGCTACGTCATTATGTAAGAAGAATGTACGCAATTCTACAACATGAAGCCATATCTGCATCATACTGCACTAGCCGTTATAGCATCCATGAGAAGACCGGTAACATTATTCTATTAAGGAAATTATGTTATCAACTTAACGGAATACGTTTTTATCCACACAGCCATCCTGCAACAGGAGGCGATATCACTTGTGTAATAGCCTACACATTTAAGAAAAAACCCAACGCGAGATATTTTCACCTCTGTTACTTGACTCCACTTTTAAATGTAACATATGGTGCCGAGCGTCCTTCACGATCGCGGTCTCGGCGACTGCCGCTTTCGTGACAATGGTCCTCCGTGACGCTCACACCTTCCATCTGAATGGTCATTTCTGCGCTGTTCGTCGAGTCCTCGGGTGTTTTCGACAACTCGTGGTCGTGATCTTGTTCGTGGTGATGACGATGTTTGTGATGGAATGCTTGAAGTGAGAATCGTCTGTGAGTTTGCTTGCGTCCTCCACGACGTTTCGAGATGTGCGGGTTGTCCTTTCGCATCGTTTTAGTTTTGTAGACTTGTAGCTGTGTATACAAGCGCTTGAGCTCAGACTGAAAAGAAAAGGAATGGCAGAATAATGAAATTGCAGACTTGTTCTGATAGATAGAAAATGAAGACTAACTAACTAACTAACTAACTAACTAAACAACCAACCAACCAACCAGCCAACAAACTAACTAACTACCTAACTGACTGACTAAAAACTCAGAAATCTAATTTTTCGCACAACCACTCTCATCTCCTGGAGAGGTATGCACCCTGATAACGCAGATTAATGGGCTGATACTGGGACAATGCCGGGCCAATAAGCTGCATTATCGGGGTAATGTATTCCTATCGCGACCTTAACAGCACAAATAACATTTCTGAATTTCTGAACATACGGAATTTGTAGTCGCAAGACTGCAGTTTTCAGAATTTCATTTGCAGAATTGCCAGAAGTAGAAGAATACGACGAAGAAGAAGAAGATGAAGAAGAAGAAAACGAAAAGAAGAAGAAGAGAAAAAATTAATATCATATAACGCCATAGAAGATTTCTTAATTTTTGTTCAATATAATAATTCTCACCCACATGTGAAGCAGAGAACTTACGGTACAAGAACACAAAACATTAAATTTAAGCTACCTTTTCGTTTATGAATCCAGTTTCAATACTTCAAGACAAGCTTATAGAAGACTGTTAATCTAAATGTATCCTAACTGGGAAATATTACTGCGAATAGAACCATCCTTTAGTAAACGATAACACCTGCTAGTGATACGAATTTCATATTGAACAGAACAATTTGATCAATAATTGATTGTTTATAAAAATCATGGGTTTAAAATGCAGACGATTCTAGGTATAAGTATGCTTAAATGGACGATTAGACCGATCTAGAGAAACTGACGATAAGAATAGTTATTAAAGGGATGCTAGTCTCATCTCCAATGTTGTATTCCACCGATAGATTATGGTTTATAGATTCCCGATCATTCATATCCTGTCACATTCCCGTATCTTTATCACAATTATCTACTTTGTAATGGCGGGTAAATGTTGAATAGTGATCGCCACCATCTTATCTCCTCAAGCGATAGTGTGTGATGTCATGAAAGTGCCAATGTATTGCATTCTTTATTATGTAATACTCATCACGTTGAATATTTTGAGACTAATTTGACTGAAAGTTGTTACTGCCCATGGCAGCAACAACTTCCAGTCAAATTAGTCTCAAAATATTCAACATCTTACCTGTATGATTGCTTTTATATCACATTGCCAAACAAAAACTGGCACCTCTATGACAGAGCCTATATACCGAGGCAAACACACTATGTTTTTTCTGATTGTTTGAAAAGTAAATCATGACAGCCATCATAGGCTGTAGAAATGTGTCAATATTTCGCTACTAAAGCCTGAATATGTTTCGTTGTCGACATGATAAAAAGCTAAAATGTCAGGGATAAATTATGGGCGGCAAATTCTATCGCCTGAATGGTGAGTATTAGATAAGGTGAGATGTACTTTAACTTAGTATGGTTACTATGACAATGTAATTCAATTTACAATGGTCGTATTAACATCTGGTACAGTATAGCGCCTACACTACCGCTTGTCATCTTGAATTATCAGCCTGTAATCGGAATTATTCGGTCTTCAGGCAACTTCCCACAATTCCTTGCACTTACTACTATTTAACGCACAGGTACTGGTTCCGGTTAACATTGACCAGTAGTAAGTGTCGGGGATGGAGGAGTCCAGTTTTAGCTATGCCCGGTCTATCTCTAGCTAAGCTCCGCCCACACTTTTCCAGTGTTGGGATCAATCGATCCATGCACTCTCTGAATCCCAATTTCCAGAGAACTATAAAGGTAAGCTGTTAAATACTTAACTAATTTGACTGGGCACTGTTGCTGCCATAGTTCCAAAATATTCAACATAATGTTTATTAAATAGTGGACATACAATTCGTATAACTTAACGGACCAAATCTATCGCGTCATTCATGATGTAATTGATTATGACGTCAGCCTACATGTGACGTAGTTGATTATGATGCCATATGATGATTGATAGATACACTGGATTCCTCTATTGTGGGGAGTCCGAATTCATGGTACGTTTAAGTGGTATGCCCAAAAGCATTGTTGCTGTATGCTGTTGTTGTCATAGGCACCAACAACGGCGTACAGCAACAACCTTCCGAAATCAATAAAATTTCTCATTCCAATGGTTCTAATAACATCGCATATACTTGTAATAAAAACTAGAGTTACCTACCCTGATATCTTCTGGGTCCATTTCAGCAAGATTTACCTCCCCTACATCGACGTCGCCATTTGAAGAGATCGCTACGCTTAGCTTCATAGTTTCCGGGGAAACGCTGTCGTGGACGTCGGAAGTGGAGTAGGTACGTGACCGGAAGTGGTCGTCTTCTGGAGGGCGATGCGCGAACCAAAGCTGTGGAGATAAGATTCGATAATAAAAGGCTAAGTTACTATGAAATAACTATTTTTCTGCATTCCCATGGCATATTCTCAGAATATATCAGGCCGGCCGGCCTTCTTCGGATTTATCCGGAAAAAATGCGGATTTTTAGCTGGTCTCCGGATTTCCAGACATCCTGTCAAATATCAGGATTTTTTTTAGTGAGTAACCAGTTTTTGTTTTAGGCATATATAGTGCAATTTCGACCCTATTCAAGTCGACCCATTAGTATGAATAGCCATATTATTTATTTACATAGAATTATAAACCATAATAACTGACAAGGCATGGCTTAAAATGATGATTTATATGCAAATATGCATGCACGTTTACATATGCGAGCGCTGGAAGACACTCTCGCGTCTCGTCCAAATTAATTTTCCGGACAAAAAAAATCATGACAAGTTGGTCGCATTAATATACCTAGAGCATATGTATGATCCGTATTCGCGTGAATAAGGACTGTAATGAAATAGTAACCCTTTATGGTCAAGTCATTCCAAGACAGGCCTCAGTAGCGGTCACGAGGAATGTCCAATCAGATCACTTATTTGAAAATATTCGATATGATAGTTATTACGTAATAATGGCGGTGCCGTATATCTACATTATATCACACACTATCCCCTGATGAGACCAACTGGCGCGTCTACGGATTAACCGTAACACTTTCGTGACGAAATCGGTCAACACCGACCCTTGTAGTGGTCTTGAGGAATGGCCATTTGTAGGGCAAGAGAAGTCTATTTTTGAAAATTTATCACTGTAATGACTGGCTCGGTAATCGAGCCAGTCATTCCAGTGGTAAAATTTTCAAAAACAATCTTTCTATGCTCTGCAAATCGACATTCAATAAGGAAATATTGAGATTTTCTTGACCAAATTTAGTCATTAAATTGTTAAAGCAAGGCAAAAAAGCAAATAACGGTAGAGATAAAGGAATGTACAGGGGAGTGAATGACAAGGAATCAATATCCCATAATCCATCAGTACAATAAAACATACGAGACGGATGAGTATCGATTTAAGACTTGGGTGACTGGGGAAATATGACATGATGATGAACCAATGGAGTGATACAGATGTTAATGATAGCCGTGTTTATATCATGCTTGAATATTTGTAGCAAACAATGAACACTACTTTGGGCCAACATAGACCAGTGTTTATGTTTTTGGACCAGCATAATTGTATAGCTGTTATCGCTGGCTTTACGTTGTCCCAGCGTATGATTTCGTTAGATAAATTGAGTAACCGGTGTATGTACGTGGGGGAAACCATGTGATATACTGAGCCAATGTGAAAACAATGACCAAAACTGTATGATGTAGCCTAGATCAAGTTCGACTCCTAACCATAGTTAGCTATAACTAACTAGATTAACAGTCGAACTTCAAATAGTTAACTAGCTAGTCAACTATAGTCAACCCGAGCACCCGAGCTCGGTTCAGATGGTTATTGCGAAATTTGCGTAAATTTAAAAATGGCGGACACCGATCACTTGCCATGGATAAATGCATATAAAAGTGTAAATATTTCATTAAATAACGTAGGTTTGATGAAATTATGCTTTCCCACTGTATGCCAATGTTCCCAAGCCCCTATTCTTTCCCACTTTATGTCATATGGACGCTTTTTGACGTCTTAGCGGACAAAAATAACCCATTTTCGTAGGTCATCAAAACACACGACAGAAAGGGTTAATGGAAACTGGTATCCGGCTCCAAACTTTCTGCAATAGTAATTCATTGGGGAACCGGGTACCAACGAACTATAGTTAACTATTCAGCGTGCGGATTGGCATAGCGACTGCGCATGTTCAGTAAACCATGAAACTGACTATAGTTAGCGAGTCGAACTTGACCCTATATATGCTATGTATATTATATATTAAGTATGAAATAATTAATTTTGAATCTTTGTCTAAAACAACGTTGTGACAAGGAAACTATGCTTGCTTGTTTCCTTGCTTCCTTGTGTGCCCGTGCGTGCGTGCGTGCGTGCGTGTGTGCGTGTGTGCGTGAGTACGTGCGTGAGCGCATGCGCGCGTGCGTATGCGCAGTTTGGTATTGTGAAGGACCGAGCGACTGAGTGAGATCGAAGGTGCACATATGAGTGTGTGCGTATCCATGTCTGCATGTGTGTGTGTGTAGACATGCGAGACACCTACCTTTGGACCCAGTACCAGTATTAACGTAACGGTGACTGTGAACTGACATCGTAAGAAATATAACAGGAACATATAATCTGGGTGGAGGGACAGCCACAGGAAATGCCTGCAAAAAGAACATTACATTTAAAAATCGGTTTTTGTATTTACTCTCGCAATTAACATAATGAATTGCAAGACATGTTATGCCAACAAATTATTCTAACCATGAAACTAGTTCGAATATTCTGACAAACGGTGTCGGTACTGTTTAGTACATACGCGCTCACACACACCCACATGCGCATCACCGCACGCACGCACGCACGCACGTACGTACACACGCGCGCGCGCACTCACGCACGCACACGCACGCACGATACCATTTAACTGCTTTTTAAAATAATTTCTCTAATCACACTGCACGGTGTTTGCACAAATGTGATTAGAAACCTAATATATACACACCAAAATGGCGTAATAGTGGTACATTACGGACTGATTGACAGACTGCTTGGTATACTTACCTAGATCCGTATAAAAGCACACACATTATTGTTTCGTTGTACAGCGCTATTGATATATACCGCCCCTCCCCGTAATCTGAGGGTGCGGAACGAGTACAATAGCACAAGTATATGCCGAAAAACAGGAATAGAAGTTCGACTGAAAAACAGGTAAAAGATTATTATTAAATTATTAATAAATTAGTTTCCACAAACGACGACGACGCCCGTTAAGTTAAGCTAAGAAAACGCTTCATGCGTCGTCGTCGTCGTCATCGTCGTCGTCCTCCTCCGTGGACGACGACGACGACGACGACAACGACGACGATGCATGAAGCAGTTTCTTAACTTAAAGCTATCATAATGCATCTTAATCCTTGAACTAGATTAATTAAATACCAAGAAGAATGTACTATGTCAGAAATTTTCTGTTGAATATTTTGAGGTTAACTGGACAGCAACAGTTTCCAGTCAAAGTAGCTTTAAAATGTGAATCGTTGTCTGGAAAGTGAAAACACCCCTAGAGTTCGGGTGTCCGTTCCATAGGGCGAACGTTCCAAAACATTTTGCTTACTAAGTTAACTAGTTCATACATGATAAAAATGAGATGAATCGATGATGTATGTAGGGCCTAGGCAACTTTATGACATACTTTCACTAAGGACCGCACGGCAGGGTGCACAGTTAATCAGCAATTGCAAAATTCGCCGTATTGTGTTCACGTTGTGACGTAGGAATTTAAACATCCATGCAGACATTAGCCAGCCTAGCACTCGACTCCTCATGAGTTTATTGTCGATTTTCTACCTCAGGATAATGCATAGAGTTAAATAGAGTGGAGTCGCTAGATGACCATCTCAAAGGCGGAATTTAAGTTCAGTATTTTCTCATAGTTTCCAAAATAATACGTTTTTCTTGATAACTTTATTACGTAGTCGAATAAATAGCTAAAGCTCGGGTAATGTGATAATTTTCGACTCAGTCGATAATAGCGATATGAAATGAGACCTCATATCAGATCCTCTACGAGTATGAATATGAAAAATTGGAGTTTTGAAGTCGGGTACCCGTTTATTACTGGCTCCACTTTTGCGAGTAATTGGAGTTATACCTGGGTTAAACAGCCAGTTCAATGCTAAATGATACCTTAAGCCCTTACCAAGAGAGGACCTTGTAAACTCAAACAGACATGAAATCCTATTTTAAAACAAACTGCTGTTACCTCAGGTTTTTCTCTTGGTCTTAGCGATGTAATTTAAAATTATTAATTTATTTAGTCTTATAATTAAAGCGTCACCAATTCACCTTTACAGAGTATCCATCTATTAATCTGATGTCATATGACGTCATAATCAGCTAAGTCGTGTGTAGGATGACGCCATAATCATTACGTCATACATCTATTTGGACCGTCTTTAAGTCTTAATAGTCCGACACGTTGTAATAATTGTATGTCTCTACTATTTAATAAACATGGTTTTTAGATATTTTGAAACTAATTTAACTGGACGCTGTTGCTGCCATAGGCAGCAACAGCGCCCAGTCAAATTTCTTCCAAAATATTCAATAGCTTACCTGTATAGTTTTCTAGAAATTGATAGTCAGAGAGTTCAGTGAACGATCGATCTCAACACGAGCGAGGTGTGGGTGGAGCTTAGCCAGACGTGGGCGGGGCATAGCCAAAAATGAAAGGTCCATTGGCAGCATACTTACTTGTCTCTATGACGTAATCCCACCAGAAAGCCCTACACACGGTAAATTGTAGCCCGTTATCAATTCGGCCCACGTCTAGAACACTCTTCCCGTCGTGTATATGGTCCATGTTAATAGCGCTCCAAGCGGCCATGTACCCCAGCACCACGAATATTATACAGCATAAATATTTGAGTAAGTCTTTATCACGGACGTGAACCCGATGCGCCTTTCTCGACTGGAACTCGCTCAGTAACCTGTAAGGATGAAAAGAAATGTGATGAAATGGACGTATCCGATCTGATACTCAAATAGCTGACGTCATAATCAGCTAAGCCACTTACTTATAAGCTGATGGCATAATCAAAATTACACATATCCGTCACGAAACAGGAAAGGTCCGTACGGAAGTGACCGAATTGTATCGGGTGTATCCTTAGTGAATTTACAAAATATTCCGTTTAATATTTTGAAATTTTTTTTACTGGAAGCTCTTGCTGCCATACACAATATCTCCAAGTCAAACTAGTTTTAAAAATATTCAACAGCTTGATTGCATAGCTACTTTGAGTTTTTAAATTCTGAGAATTCCGGTTTCAATTCAAAGTTTAAAATCGATTGCAACATGTGTAAAACCTTGGCAGAGATTAGCTAGAAATGGGCGAGACACAGCTAGAAATGGGCGGGGAACAGCTAGAAATAGATTACTCTGTTTAAAATAAAATAAATGTAATGAGATATTGCAGAAAATCCTCTAAAAAGATGATCCAGCAATTATTGGGTATTCGACCATATCTATTTGTGGTTGCCTTTTCTCCGGGCTCTATTTTCAAGAACCCACCCCCCCCCCCCCACCCCGTGTATGCCAAGTACACATTTTAACAGACTGTTCACTACATGCGGGGAACCGCCACAGTTTTGAGCCTCGTACACATTAATATTACTGGGGTGAGAGGGGGGGGGGGGGTGGGCTGGTGGCAAGGTGTCAAGGAGATAACCCACGTTTCATGAGATAGTCAACCATCGGGGTGCAAACCGGCTTCGCCGGTTAAGAACTCCAATGCGCTGACCACTACAATAAGCTGATTTCTCCGTGGGTGCCGAATTGAACTTTTCCACATCCGTCATATGACGTCATAATCAACTACGCAACCTGTAGAATGACATCATAGTGAAAGACGTCATTACGAATGTCACGAATGACGTAGATAAGTACGTCACAAACGCATATTTGAAGACGGATTATGAGTTGCTGTACGAATTGTATGTCTTTTCTATTTAACAAATATTCTGTTGAATATTTTGCAACTAATTTGACTGGGCGCTATTCAACAGCGTATCTGTAGAGTTTTCAGGAAATTTATGGTTAGGGCATTCGGGGATCGAGCAATCCCATTACTGCGAAGTGTGGGCGAAAGCTTAGCTAGCGGTGGTCAGGGCATAGCTTAAACTGCAAAGGTTCCTTAAGACCAAACATTGGAGACTCTAGATTACCGGAAGATATTTTTTCGGATAAAACTTCCGTGAAATTCATGGATCCTGAATTTGTATCGGATCCAGAGCGCTTTGTTGGGTTATAGTTGGATAAATATGTATGAGATGAAAGCTACGAACAGACGAAGAGATAAAGACGCAGACGCGCATTAGATCACCCGCCACGTGTAATATTGATTATCATGCATGATCTTATTACAGTCGGAGGTAGATCAGTTGGTTGGTCATCGGTCAGTCAGTCGTTTATTCATTTGATCGGTCGGTCAGTCATTTGGTTATTCCTTCTTTCGATCCGTCAGTTAAATCTGTGACATTTCTAACAATGCTACATAAGTCGCGAGTAGAGCGCCTCACAATAGATGTGGAATATAGGAACTTTGTCAAACTAGTGTTTTGTAAAGATTGTGGAATATATGAGAGAGGTGACGACGAATGATGATGGTGGTGATGGTATGGTGATGTTTTAGGTGACGGGGTGTTGGTGGGGTGGGATATGGGTGTTGCCGTAGGTATGGTGATTACGATGGTGATTTTGGTAGAGGTGATATTCTTGTTTAATATGTTAATACTCGCTGACCGTTAACGACAAATTTTTACCGATGTAAGGAGCACTTAGAATATTTTGAAACTAATTTGACTGACAGTGACAGCTTCCAGGCAAATTACCGTTGCAATATTTAGCAGCTTTTCTGTAAAATTGTCTCGAAATTGAGGCAGTGGAATTTCAAGTGTTAATGTTTCAGATATGCACTATCTCGCATGCACGTACGCACGCACACACGCACGCACGCACTCGCGCACACACGCACGCACCCACACATTCACGCACGCACGCACGCACACACGCACGCAAGCACGCAAGCACGCAAGCACGCTCCACAAAACTCAAGAAATAAAGATACATATCTGAAAGTGTCAACGTCCATCGAACACATCGACACACACCGACGTTTGATATAAAATGACAACAAAACGGAGAAAGTCACATTAGAGCTGCAAAGAAAATCAATCGTTTTCTTGGCAATATTATATTAAAATTCTCCTAGCCAAAGAGGAGGACAATCTAAATGATATAACTGACAGCCGTAAACGTGAATCCATACCTCGCGAGATAACGCCATTATAGCTTAGCCTACGAGATTTCCCGCGGGTCAATATGCTGTGACAATCTCGAGGCGAAACCTTACTGCACGACATGAAATACCTTCTATCAGGTATCCATGGTTACGCAATTCTTGAAGACAATATCTATTTGGTGGCGTTCGTTCATTTGGTTTTAAATATTATACAGTCAGGGAGGGTTCGACTTGTTCGTTTGATTTCCAATCCCTTGCTGAGAAGATGCACCTCACTATTTCGTTCGTTAAAGGGATGCGAATCTCATCTCATTTCACCGATAGATTATGGTTTATAGATTCCATACGATTCATATCCTGTCACATTTCCTTATCTGTATCACAATTATCTGCTTTGTAATAGCGGGTAAATGTTGAATAGTGATCGCCACCATTTTATCTCCTCTAGCGATAGGGTGTGATGTCATGTAAGTGTCAACGTATTGCATTCTTTATTATGTAATACTCATCCCGTTGAGTATATTGAGACTAATTTGACTGGAAGTTGTTGCTGCCTATGGCACCAACAACTTCCAGTCAAATTAGTCTCAAAATAGTCAACAGCTTACCTGTATGATTGCTTTTATACCACATTGCCAAACTATAGCTGGCACATCTATTTCCCGAGGCAAACGCACTATGTTTTTTTCTGATTGGTTGACAAGTAAACCATGACTGCCATCATAGGCTGTAGAAATGTGTCAACATTTCGCTACTAAAGCGTGAATACGTTTCGTTGTCGGCATGATAAAAAGCTAAAATGTCATGGATAGATTATGGGTGACAAATTCTATCACCTGAATGGTGAGTATAAGATAAGGTGAGATTTCCTTCAATTGTTGTAATTGTCCAATCAAATTACGAAGATAATTAATTTGTTTCTGATGAGAATAATGCAAAGCAGTTATGAGAAAATAACGGCACTAACAGATCATGTAACCTTTGACGCCGCAAGTGTCCCAATTTCAAGATAAAGATATACAGGACATATTTTGAAACTAGGTGGACTGCAATCTGTTGCTGCCAGAGGCGGATAGGAGGAGAACGAGAAGATGGGGGGGGGGGGTGGGGTGAGGAAGGGGTGAGATGGAAAGGACGAGGAGGAGGAGGGGAAGGAGTATGAGGGGGTGGAGGAGGATGCGCCAGGAGGAAGAGGAGGTATAGGAGGATGAAGAGGGGGGAAGACAGGACGAGGAGTCGGAGTAGGATGGGTGAGGAGGATTCGCTAGCAGAGGGAGGAGGCGGAGGAAGAGGAGGAGGAGGAAGAAGAGGACGAAGTGGGGGTGGAGGAGGAAGGGGCGTCATAGCCGTATCCGTGACCGGTGACGTGATTATAGCAGTAGAAGTAATAATATGGTCTTTACTACCATCTTACAAGAGTCAAATTAGTTCCAAGATATTCAATAGGATGCTTATTAAATTCAAAGTTCAACGAAAACATACAATTCGTACACATTAATGATAGAGTTTTTTATTTTCGTGACGGACATACGTTGATTGTGACATCTGCTAAAATATGACGCATCTGATAATGACTTCGTCATATGCTTGAGTGACAAATGGGATCGCTCCATTTCAGGAGCGGTTCGAGTCGGGTATTCGTTGATCAAATGACTATAACTGAGGAAAGAGGTTGAATAAAAATTAGTTCTCTAAGGCCGTGTTGACATTAGATTAGCTAATAAGACTTACTTCGGTCTTACTTCGGATTAGCACTCTAGTGTGAACACCGCCTTAGTCAGGACTAATAATATAAGCGTCTACTAAATCAAGAGTAGGGTCATCGTCCTATAGTACGATCCCCCCCCCCCTCCCCACCGCTCCACTATAGAGTACCGTGTTTGCACGCTTTTGATGTCTGCGCTAAGTTCACAGAACTTTATAAATATTAATGAGCTGGGGTCAGCCAACTTCTGCCAATGAAATTGCTAGATAAGAAATAAGAAAGTATACAAATTTACACGTGCGCGTAAGCCAAACTAGGGCTTTTTGTTACCGACAACCAATCTACACATTTTCTGTTCCTCAGATAACTTGTTTAGAGCAAAACGATTGCAAACCTTTGCAAATATCTCTTTCCATTTCAATAGCAACGCCATCTTTTTTTGTTGTTGTGATTGTAAATTAGCTCACTGGATAAAGTCTCGCCTATCGAACGAAGTAGGCTGAAAACTGATTGGCGGATATCAGCCCACAGTTGTAACGTTACTTCGCATAGCCAGAGATCAAAGGACTGAAAGTGCGCCCAGTATGATGGACTAGGGTTGGATTTCATAAAGCTAAGAAACTTCTCAAGTGAGCAAATCTCTATGGCAACCTGCCCGCTTTAACCAATCAAGTTTCAGTTGCCAGAGAAATTTGCACCAGTGAGATATTTTCTACAGCCCGACAAGCTTTATGAAGTTCACCTTAATCCATATGCATGTAGCGACCAAATAACCAATGTGTCTCGTTTGTAAACGGTACAGGTGCATTTATAAAAAGCGCTGACCCATATACCAATGTGCTATCAGCGCACCCGTTTGCCAAACAGCGCACGATCCCTATGACAATTTGTTATTAGCGTGCCTGTTTGTAAATGGTGCAGGCGCATATGACAATTGTGTATCGGCACGTCCATTTGAAAGCCCACAATTTGTAAATGGCGCATGGCCAATTTGAGAATTGGTTACATGCACACCCGTTTGTAAACGGCACACCTCCCAGATGTCAATATCAAACTTTCGCCAATAGACATAATATCCATCCATCAATTAATTCCGGCTTGCTGATCATTTCAGGAATCTATTCAGTTGTACAGACACCGTTTGCCCGTATTTTAATCGTATGCTCATTCATACATGTGCTTGTTGCTTATATGTGTGTCTTTCCATTCAGCCATCTGCTCGTTCATTCACACATTCCTTCAGTCGGTTAGTCAATAATGCCACATGCATCCGAAAAAGAATGAGAGCATATATATGCTTGTGTAGGCCTACGCATCAGCAAGTGCGGGACAATTGATGAATCCAGTTTCTCAGTCAATCATAAGACGTCATAATCAACTACGTCACGCATAAACAATTCCATCATGAATGGCTAGGCTAAGTTCGTCACGAACGCTTAATTGAAAACGGACTAAGCATTGTTGTAGGCAGCTACAGCACCCAGCCAAATTAGTTCCAAAATATTCAACAGTTTACCTGTATATTTGCTTTGAAATTGAGATTCAGAGACTGCAGGGATCGATTGATCCCAACGCAGCCAAAGCGTGGGTGGAGCTTAGCTAGAGATGGGCGGGGCATGGCTAAAACTGGATTCCTCCATTGAATTCATGAATCCAGTTTCTCAGTCAATCATATTATGTCATAATCAACTACCTGGCGTGTAAGCTGACGTCATAATCAATTACATCATGAATGACTCGATTTAATCCTTCTTAGCTACTTAATAGTCCGCCACGTTGTCCTAATTGTATGTCTTTCCTATAAACATTCTGTTGAATATTTTGAAACTAATTTGACTGGGCACTGCCATAGGCAGCAACAGCATCCAGTCAAATTAGTTTCAAAAATATTTAACAGCTTACCTGTATATTTTCTGGAAATTGATAGTCAGTGAGTTGAGGGATCGATCGATTCCAACACGGGTGAAGTGAAAGTGAAACTTGGTTAAAGATATAGCTAAAACACTTGAGTCCTTCATTGATTCAAGCCGCTTAATAATCCATTGTTTTTTTATTAAGCCAGATATGTCATGAAAAAACATTAAATGAGCCACCGCCACCTTGTTTGATGGACAGTGTTTCTGTAAGACGTGTTAAATAAACTAGGTCTAACCCTGTGACAGGAAAATAATCATTGATCTACGAATGTAGGGGTAGAAATAACAATTCGTTTCCAATTATATGCATTTGCTATTGGGGCAGATTTGAAATTGACATATGGGCTGTGCGCGATTTACAAACTGGCCCACCGATACAAAATCATCATACGAGTCTGCGCAGTTTACAAACAAGTTAACATTTGGTCTATGCACCGTTTACAAACTGGCACGCTGATTACAAATTGACATATCGGTCCGCGCGGTTTACAAACGGGCACTCCGAGAACAAATTTGTATATGGGCATACACCTTTTACAAACGGGCCAAATCTGTTATTGGCGCTTTAAATGCCTACTACCTTGATCGCTAGTAGAAGGTGCTTGGCCACTATTGTGACATTACGAGGGTGAGTGGTTTTTTCAAGGATATGGATAACTGATAAATTTAGTTTTTCAGTCAATCATATGACGTCATAATCATCTACGTCACATGTAGACTGACAAGGCGATTTAGTCAGTCATAACGGCTTAATAGTCGTCAAGTTGTACGAATTGTATGTATTTATTATTTAAAAAACAATCTGTTGAATAGGCAGCAACAGCACCAAGTCAAATTAGCTTCAAAATATTCAACAGCTTACCTGTAAAGTTTTCTGGAAATTGAGATTCAGAGAGTGCAGGAATCGATTGATCCCAACGCGAGCAAATTGTTAGGTGGAGCTTAGCTAGAGATGTGCGCCGTATAGCTAAAAGTGGATTCCTACGCTGTTTCAATCTTGATCACTGATTGGCTCAAGGCGGTATTGGATAACAGAATGGTAGTCTAATTACCCTTTCCACGTATTCCTTAATCGGCCATTATTCTACTTCAGTTCCTGTGCTACTCGTAGTAATTTGAACACAATGTTGCCGAAGGAAGCCGATAGAGTCAAGCATACGATCCACAAGAGCGATGAGAGATTGCGGACTGTCACCCTTTATTGTCACAGTTTAGCCCCTCTTGTGTCAACTTATGGTTTATAACGATGAAACCGGCCAATACGTCAGCTGCAGTTGTCTCGAGGACTGCCTATTTGAAGGCTAAGCGAAAACTATTTTTGAAAATTTACCACTGGAATGACTGGCTCGGTTACCGAGCCAGTCATTCCAGTGATAAGTTTTCAAAAATAGTCTTCTCTTCGCCTGCAAATAGACACCGACTAAACAAAAAATTTAGATTTTCTAAATCATTAACCCTTTAATCGTCAAACCGGTCGAAAAATACCTCTTAAAAACGATTTTCCTAAATTCCAGTTATAAACCTACAAAAAACCCAATCTTCTCTTGACCAGCAAATGGTCATTCACGGAGCAAAATTTTTAATTTTCTTGAAAACTCTTTACAAATTAAAGGCTTAATTGCTAAAAAAAAAAATCGCCTTTCGCTTTGAGGCACGGTTGGCACACGAGGGGTTAAAAGTAGAAATTTCTTTTATTTTCAGTATTTTCCATAGATATAGAATATAATCGCTAGATCACTCACGACACTCACAAAAGCGGCATTTCAGAGTTCAGTATTTTCTGCCCGGATGTTACGGGATGTATGGTCCGATTAGTAATTACTAATTCTATTACGTAGTCGATTAAAGTGTCAGATTAATATATCCAATACAATTTTATTTCCGATAAAAATATATAAATTTACATCTGTTCAAATTTACATTCCGCTTCAAATTCCTAAAAGAGAGTTTAGTCATTTTGGAGGCTATATATGCGGCTGATCGTCTGCGTCATCCAGTCGGTGAATACCGATCACAAAACACAAATTTGTTGTTCAATCTGGCATCGTTGTTATTATTACCATTATCGTCGTTAGAATTGCGGTCGTATAAAGTCAAAACAATGACACCGTCGACGCTATCAGTTACTTGAATGGTTTTACGAAGAAACAGAGTACTGATAGAATAAGCCATTTGTATCTCGCGAGATCTCCTTCGATACGAGATCGAGAAAAGTATCTCGTATGTATTGAGTAGACATTGGCGTAGTGATTTCCACAACCGTATGGTGGTAGAGAGAATTGAAACTTAAAAGGACACGAGCGCTACTCTCTTCATACCAGACAATATTAATTCACGTAAAACGAGATGATATAAAGCCTATAGTAGTAAATATGATAAGTAGTTAACAGAAAAATAGTCCCTCTGAATTCGTTTTAAAACTCAAATCGATCGCACACAAAATGGGGGTGGACGTGTCGGGAATTTGCTGACGTTGCGTAGATGCTGATTTCACACGAACCACTGGATAGATCAAGTCGATATTAATGTATGTATCAAGCTAGTGATATAGAGGTTAAGAGGATACCAAAATCAACACGATCGACAGTGTTCCTTTTACAGTCTACTACGGCGATAGATTGGGTCCCGATCTGTCTGGTCTTAGAAGTGGAGTCTGTGCAACACTCTAGTCCCTGTGATGACGCAATAAGATGGCCGGCCATTACATTAGAGGCGTATTCTCGAAGAAGCCACGCCTCTATTTTTAGATTGAGAATAAGGAAGACGATAGACTGCCCTGGCCACATATTTGCACGGCTCCAAAAGAAGAAACTGCTTAAATAATTTCTTATATGGCGAGGCTGGAAATGCAGGAGATAATACGGAGGAAAGATAGAGAACTGCGGATAACTGAGTCGCTTTTCAGTATCTTGACAGAGCCCTGTGGCCGTTTAACCATCTCATCGATAAATTCCCCGTATCTCACGTTCATGCCAAACACACGGTAAAGCTGTTGAATATTTTGTAATTTAATATGATTGGAAGCCATTGCTGCCTTGGGCAGCAATGGCTTCCAGTCATATTAATTTCAAAATATTCAACATAATATACCATACAGCGTAAAGAATTAACTGTTTTTCAGGGATTTGTCGTTATTTATAGGGTTAATATCGACGAAGAATTATCCAGGGAATAGGTACGGTTGCATAGCTCGACAGCTACGGGCTACTAGACGAAGCCAGATCCATGTCAATGTCGGAGTAGCGGATAGTAGAGCTTGCTAGAAATATGCTTTCCATAGGACAGACTTCCCAGAACAAAAAAGGACTCAACAATGTCGAATGTCTTCCATATAGAAGATAAAGAAGCGTGCGTGCGTGCGTGTGTTTGTGCGTGTACGTGTATGCATACGTATGTGCGCGTGCGTCATGAAGGCCTTTTCACGACGTATATATGTTTATTCTGTTTTAATGAAGAAGACGTCCACACCCTAAAATGTCTATAGGACCATCAAACTAAGAATATCTAGTATATTAACACAAGGCAACTAGTAGGAAATTGACATATTTTATGGACACGGTATGACCCGCAATCCCCCAATGGGTAAAAGTCCGACTGTAACGATCGAGGTCAGATCTGTACTTCAGCGATAGATTGGTTCCCTACATAGCCTGCCGAATGCTCATTGGCACCTACCCTAACCCTGGTGATAGTCAAGGTGAATATAAAATTCTGAAACACGGTCGTTTAGTAAAGATGACGTCATTTTCAGTGACAAAATTCGCATACATGGCGCCCTTTCCTATGGCAAAAGTTCCACAAATAATATAATTTTTATAACAAAGTCCCACAAATGATGTCATTTCCTGTGACAAAACTCCTAAACAACGGCATCATTTCCTATTATAAAACTCCCACAAATGACGCCATTTCCTATGACAAAACTCCTACAGATGACCTCATTTCCTATGAGAAAGCTCCCATAAGTGACATCATTTCCTGTGACAAAACTCCTACAAAAGACGTCATTTCCTATGACAAAGCTCTCACAAATTACGCCATATCTTATGACAATACATCCAGAAATTACGCCAGTTATAATGACAAAAGGTGCGCAAATGACGTAAATGGATGACTCCAGTTTTAGCTATTCCCGTCCATTCCTAGCTAAGCTCCACCGACGCTTTATCTGTGCTGGGATCGATTGCGCCTTGAACTCCTTCATCTCAATTTCTAGAAAACCTTACCGGTAAGCTATTGAATATTTCGAATCTAATTTGACAAGGTATTGTTTCTGTCTATGTTTATTAAATGGTAAAGACATACAATTCGTACAACATGACGGACTATTAGGCGTTTATGCCAGAGTTAGATATGTCGTTCATGACGTATTTGATTGCGACGTCGGCCTACCAGTGACGTAAATGATTATGACGTAATATATTTGACTGATACACTATATTCCTCTATTCTATGTAATATAAACTCTCACAAATGACGTTATTTCCTTTGACAAAATTATCACAACGGGCGCCATTTCCTAAGACAAAATTCCCATAAATGACATCATTTTCTGTGACAAACTTCCCACTAAGTACAGTATGAAATAGCATTCGTTTAACAACAATCTCCATCTAGAATCAATGTACATAGAATTCCCTCGCAAAAATTCCTCTATAAACCATGGAATAAATTCAAACATCTTTTATATTGATCAAACCACACATCCAAGGGCTAATATCAAAGGGAAACAAAATTCTAGGATCTATGAAGAAAATAAAATATTTTATTTCACGCAAAACGCCTTTACATATTTACACGTGTTATCTACGTCCACTCTTAGAATATGGTTCTGAGATCTAGGACGGGTGTTCAGAACAAGATTCTGACCAGCTGGAGAACTTCCAAAAGGAAGCATTCCGTGTTATAACTGGACTTCCTCGATTTACCCCACTTTCAGCACTGTACAATGAGGCAGGCCTAGAGGAATTAAAAATACGCCGGAAAAACAAAAGCTAATACAACTATACAAGAAAATAAATGAAGAGTACCCGAACTACCGTAAAGAATTAGTGCCCCGCCATGTTGGTGATGTCAGTAATAATAATTTACGTAATAGAAACAATTTTCAGGAGGAACAAGCAAACCTAGAAGTATTTAGACGTCCATTCTTCCCAAGTACGATTCAATTATGGAACCAATTGGATGCCAGTACGCAGAATTAATCAGCACTATCAGTGTTTAAACAAAATATTAACTTTAATCCCAGATCCCCAGTTCCAGCATACTACTTTTACGGAGAACGACGTCTAAATGTAATTCACACTAAACTTAGAAACAGATGCAGCCAATTAAATGGCCACTTATTTCGCTTTAGCAGAGTAGCAAACCAAATCTGTCCACACTGCGACCATATAGAAGATAACAACCATTACCTCTTTACATGTAATCATTACAATAATCCAAGACGCAAGCTCTTTCTCCACACGGCCTGTCAGTGAATCTACTGCTAAACGGAGATGCTGACCTCGAAAATAACCAGAATATATTTATATTTCAAAATGTCCATGAATATATTCTCAGTACCAAAAGGTTTGATCAAAGCTAGGAAAACTTCAAGGCCTATGTTCGCACTAGGATTCTTGGAGATGGACTTGTTGGGGTGGTACACTTTTGGAGGCATGGATTGTGTGTCTAGGTGGGGTGGGGTGGGATGGGTCTTGACATCTGATGCTTTCGTTTCAAATGAAATAATGTGTTTGTTTTTTTGTTTTTTGTTGTGAAATTGAATTGGGGACTAGATTATATAGAACTATGCTTTATGAACGCGTCATAATTTGGGATCTGTTTCGTTTTATTGCACCTGGGCGCACGACTAGGCCGCTATAAGCGCTAAATTCCTTCAGTCTTGTCTTTGAGAGTTTTGGTGTGAATATGCATCTTTAAGAGGAGGTTGACGTGAGCACACACACACACGCACGCACGCACATACATCGGAACAGATCAACAGGCAAGCGCACATGAAATTGCTTAAATTGCGTAAATATACTCACTCACGCACGCACGCATGCTCCCGCACACGAACGAATGCAGGCACGCACAAATGCATAACACACGCGAATACTTCACAAGTAATTTATTGTTTTAAACACGCAAACAGCTGCACATCTACATACATATTCACGCACGGATCACAACAACACACAAGTTAACTACTAAAATCATGTAATAACACAAAGACGCTTTAAAAAGCACATGCATATACACACATATATGAACACGATTCAAAATCTTATCTTAATTATTCTATATTAACTTTCATTTAAATCTTATATTCATTATGGTATAAGTTCTTATAAACTGCACATATTCGTCATTGTTATAATCTATTGTATAGTATTCGGAGCGAGTCGTAACTAAGTTGGAGACAACTTGTGACTCAATCCGTATTGTCTATTGAACAATAAAAAATATGTTTAAATAAATAAATATTGATCTCTACATAAAATGGCGTGAGTTAAAAATGGTTTAGACCATTGGCATCATAATCTATAGATTCCTTATTGTGCCGTCAACTGTATTTTCGTAGTTCAGAATTTTCGTCCACGTGCGCGTCGTTTATAGAGCCGCTCATTCCAATAGTAAATTATAAAAAAGTAATGTTCCGTTGATCTGCAATTGGACATTTGGCGAGACCACGACTTAAGCCGTTTTTGGCCAGCTGAGTTAAAGTGTTAACCACTTAGGCTTTTCTCAATAGAGATTGTGTCACTGCCTAGAAATGTATGACCAAGTTTTAGCCCTGCCCCGCCCATCTCCAGCTAAGCTCCACCCACGCTTTGCTCGTGCTAGGATCGATCGATCCCGGCACTCCCTGAATCTCAATTTCCAGAAAACTATACAGATAAGCTGTTGAATATTTTGAAACTAATTCGACTGGGGTTCTGTTGCTGCCTTTTTAATTTCAAAATATTCAGCAGAATGGCTGTTAAATAGTAAAGTCATACAATCCATACAACTTGACGGACGATTAAGCGTTTAGGACGAACTAAATCGTACCATTCCTGACGTAATTGTTTATGACGTCATACTACATGTGACGCTGTTGATTATGATGTTACATGATTGATTGATAAACTGGATTCCTTAATTTCCGGCATGATTTAACAAGATTGTATAATCCAGATCAGAGCATCGATTAAGTTCTGCGCGTGGTGTGTGTGGGTGCACTCTGCGTGTGCGTGCATGTGTGGAAGAGTGTGTACAGACGTACGTACACACGCGTGTGTATGCGCGAGAGTGGATAATATACATATATACAGTGAATAATTCAATTTGAGGATGATAAAACATATTGGTAGTGCTCGTGGATGATGACGATGGTGATGAGGCTGATGAGGGTGGTGCGCGTGGTGATAGTGGTAGTGGTGCGCATGGTGGTGGTGGTTGTGGTGGTGGTTTGGGTAGCTGTGGTGGTGGCAGCGGTGGCGGATGCGACGGCGGTGGGTGTGGTGGTGGTGGTATGGTGGTAAAATTAATGTTTCTGTCGTATAGCTTTCAGTATACCTTCAGAGAGTCGGCTCTTGAAAAACGTCTTGAAGTTAAAGCAAAAATATGTTTCTTATCTTTCACCCGGTTCAAGACCTTGGGGACATGAAAGCGAAACTCTCATTATATGACGAAAACTGGGGTTTCAATTTTACGCAAGATGCAAAGAGCTCTCGCGATGCGTGTATCTGTCGCATTAGTTTTTGCGCGCGGTAACTGGATCCACCCAGGGGACGTACATTAGGTATCTGGTTAGACGGTGTAACCAGAACAAGCAATTGTTAGTCTCCAGAGCTCCGCCCACTCTGGTAGAATCCGGTTAGTGGATAAAATACAAGTAATATGGGATTTTTTAATTTGCGAAACACAGAAACACTGAACACCCTATTCTAACCTTTCGGAACTCTTTTACCGTATAGTAAATATTCTGTTACATACTTTGAAAATAAGCTGACTGGAAGATGTTGCTGTCTATCAACAGCTTCATGTCAGATTAGTTTCAAAATACGCACCAGCTTGCCTCTGTAGTTATTTTGAAATCGAGATTCTGCGATGCTAGGGTTCACACGTTTAACACCTCACATCATGGGGGCACAACCAAATAATCGATGACCAATTGTAACCATTTAATGTCTAAATTTGGTTAAGAAAATCAGAATATTTCCTTATTGAATGTTCATTTGCAGGCCAAGAGAAGAGTATTTTTGAAAATTTATCACTGGAATGACTGGCTCGGTTATCGATCAAAAATAATCTTCTCTTGGCCTGCAAATGGACATTCCTTAACACCTCTTGTGTCAACTTAACCCTTCAAAGTTCAAACTTTCAAGTTCAAACCAACCAAAATCGGCTATGTAGTGGTCTTGAGGCCCGTCTATTTGCAGGCCAAGAGAAGAGTATTTTTGAATATTTACCACTGGAATGACTGGCTCGGTAACCGAGCCAGTCATTCCAGTGGTAAAATCAAAAAAAATACTCTTCTCTTGGCCTTCAAATGGACCCTGGCTAAGCCAAAACTTAAATTTTAGTTAACGTTATTCTTTTGACGGCCAAGCCGGCCAAAACTCCAGTGGTAAATTTATTTAAAAAAATATATAATATCTAGGTAAGCCCCAGCAAAGCTTTGCCCGTGTTGCGATCGATCGATCCCTGCACTCCATGAATCTCAATTGCCAGAAAACTATACAGGTTAGCCGTTACATATTTTGAAACTAATTTGACTGAGTGATGTTGCTGCCATAGCGCGCAGTCAAATTAGTTTCAAAATATTCAACATAATGATTATTAAACAGCAAAGACATACAATTCATACGAAATGACGGACTAAAAACGCGTCATTCATGACGTAATTGATTATTAAGTCAGCCTACATGTTATATTGTTAATTATGACGTCTTATGATTGATCGATAAACTTAACTACTCAATTGATCTACTATGATATTTAGAGCTAAAGGATTGTGCTTCTGTTAAGTGCTGTTATCTCTTGTCCACCTTAAAGCGCTCAACATACTATTTATATTGATGACACATTAACCCATCTTGGGTCAACTTAAGCATTTAGTGGTAAAACTGACCAAAGCAGTCTCTTCAGGACCGCCCATTTGCACGCCAAGAGAAGACTATTTTCTGAAAATTTACCACAGGAATGACTGGCTCGGTTACCGAGCCAGTCATTCCAGTGATAAATTTTCACAAATAGTCTCCTCTTGGCCTGCTAAAGGATACGGATTATGTGCAAATTAGAATCTTCTTGACCATATAATGTTCAAACAGCCTTCATTTATAGGACAACTGAAAGACTGTTTTGTAAATTTCATTGGAAAACTTTTAAAAATTGTCTTCTCTTGGCCCGCAAATGGCTTGCATTTAATGAGCAACACGTTCTACTTTTTTTCAAATCTTGACCATTAAATGGTTAATTAATAGGTCTAAAAAAGTGGTATAATGAGCGCTTTGAGGCGTTGTTGACACACGAGGGGTTAATGGTTAATATTTGGAAATTGAAGCTTTGCTCAGTGAATGTCCATTCTCAGGTCAAGAGAAGAGGGTTTTTTTTGGAAATTAATCACTGGCGTCAACAAAAAAGGGTTTTTGTTGCTCTTCAAATTCGATACTTCTGAATACCACTGCAGACTGGCTTGAATATTAAATGGACAAGAAAATCGAAATCATTTGAAGGTCGAGAGAATACAATTTTTGAAGATTTGCAACTGGAATGACTGGGTCGGTTATCGAGCCAGTCATTCCAGAGGTAAATTTTCAAAAATAGTCTTCTATTAGCCTGCAAATGGACAATCCTCAAGATAACTGCAATGCCATTTTAATCAATAAATGCTTAAGCCGGACACAACAAACGATAAGAGATGTGGTCTCTCGCTCACATATCCTAAAGAACAACAAAATATTGGCCCCAAAAGGCAGGGGTGGGGTGTGGGGTGTGTGGGTGTTCTCTTCAGCGATGACAACGTGTATTATAGGGAATAAACACGAGATTTCTACTAACATTTCTGATAACGCATGCTACTGGCCAGGCATTGACTCAGTACTGGCCCAGCAGCCCGCGTTATCAGGGTTTTTTTGGGATGGGGTGGGTGTGGGTGTATGGGGTGAAGAATTATATTACATAGTACTTACCTATATAGTTTAAGGACCAACGCTCCGTACATGACCACAAAACCGACTTCCCTAAACCACGGTACGATTAGACATGTCATGGTTGTAGGCTCGAAATATTGGGCTACCACCTGCAAAAGAAATGTAAATAAAGTCAAGCTATCTGTGACGGACTCATTCACTCCTGAGGTGCATGTTCGGCCATTTAAGTTGTTCGGTGTATTAAACAATATACCAAACCTTGATAACGCAGGTTACTGGGCCGGGGCGTAAGTAATGTGTAATGGAGGATTCCAGTTTTTCAGTCAATCATATGACATCATAATCAATTACGTCATGAATGACGTAGCTAAGTTCGTCACGAACGTGTAATTGATGACGGACTAAGCGTTGTTGTAGGTATTGTATGTCTTTACTATTTAATAAACATTCTGTAGATAGCCTAAGACCATAGTGTATTTCTAGCCAAAGTTGGTTGAAATCGAACAAGCCGATAAGGAGGGGATGCGTTTTGACAATGTTTGAATATGTTGAAACTAATTTGACTGGGCGCTGTTGCTGCCATAGGTAGCAACAGCACCCTGTCAAATTAGTTCCAAAATATTCAACAGCTTACCTGTATAGATTCGGAAAGTGCATGGATCGATCAATCCCAACACGGACGAAGTGCGGGTGGAGCTTAGCTAGAGATGGGCGGGTCCTTGCTAAAACTGTAACTATACTTGTCAGTTGTTATTTTTATAATGCTATGTAAATAAATTGTATCGCTATGCAGAATAGTTAGGTCGACTTGAATAGGGTCGAACAGCATTTTATAACTCGAAGTCTGGTAACAGATTAATGATTTCATGAATATTGCTAATTCAACAACAAAAAAATCCGATTATTTCACAGCATGTCAGAAATCCAGAGGCCTGTTAAGAAAATCGACATTTTCGGGCAAATCCGGAGGGATGGTCGCCCTGATAAACTATGAGCTGTATTGTATGGTAGTGGTAGAGACTTGTCCCTTGACACAGTGTTACCATCTGCGTGTTTGGACCACCTATCTTAAAGAACCACCATCCTTTGATTATACCTAAACCATTTATTTTCTCCATCAGGTTTTCACGCAATACATCATTACTATAAACGCCTTAACAACACGATAGCATTCAACTTGCATGAATTTCAATATGGCCGACAAAGTAAGTGGATATCTAACAGTACTGGCCCCAAATGATGAGGGGTGACATCATAATCTATATATTCCTTATTGATTTATATAGATTTCTTGATGGTTAATTCCTCTGGCGCTATTTCCTTCAGCGGCGAAGTTTTTCAAGGATGTGCAAATAGTGAAAAATCTCGCCATTATTTGGAAAAAATTCAGGGAAGTAAATTCTTTATAAAAAAAATTGAAAATTAGTGATCCTGAGAAGAAATTTCTTGGATTCTGAGTAATAAAATCCTGCGGAAATAATCTTTTCTTAATTTATATATCCGAAAATTTCGCCTGGTATGGGGTGGGGCAGTCTGACTCCACCCCTGCCGCAGTCTGAACCCCATCCCTGTCCCACAAATACGCTGATTTTATTCAAACGCTAATTTGGTAACCTAGATCAATTCAGCTACAAGGTCGACGCAGTATTGGGCAGTCGAGTCAATATCTAGCATCCGGGCATGTTAGTCCAATTAATCTGTCTGTCTGCTGTCTGACGCGCATGTCCGATCTTCCATTCTATGTAAAGCGTTCTGGTACGATCAAACCTGACTATAGCGAGCCCTGTGTGGTCCAGTAACTCATGGCCACTAATGACTGGTGGGCTGTTGTTGAAATTCTACTGCGATTGCAACTAGGTTTTGGGGCTAAAAGATGGTTGTTCGTTATACAAGTGTTATTATGACACCGCCCCCCCCCCCCCCACCCCGCCCCCCTGTTAAAGAACCGCATTAGCTGCTCTACACGCGGCCTGATTACATCTTTATCTAGACCGTTTTAGTGGTCTTGGGAGATGCCCTTTTGCTGACCAAGCAAAGACTATTTTTGAAAATCTACCGCTGGAATGATTGGCTCGATAACCGAGCCAGTCATTCCAGCGGGAAAATTTCAAAAAGTCTTCTCGTGGTCTGCAAATGGATATTTTTTATGAGGAACTTTTAATTTTCATGAACAAATTTAAGGGTTAAAGGTTTAAACGCAGGTGGTTAGATTTCCATCGGAAAATCAATGATCATCTTTATTAATTGTCGTTTTGGTATTAGGTGTTATTCTGGATGAACAAGGACACATTTGTCCAATACCAGCATCGTTGATATATTTTTCAACAAGTCCGTGTGCCGTCAAAGGTATCAGCTCCTAGCATCATAGCCCGCAAACGCTTCCACCAGACAAATGCCGCAAGATTGCGATCCCAAAATTATACAAGAAGTCGTGGCATTACGGTATTTTGGCATTAACAGGGAATCGAACCAACAACCGGCGAGAGCGCCTAGCGTCATAGCCCACAAACGCTTCCACCACACCAACGCCACAAGACAAAGTCTTACTTTATGGACCACATGAAAGTAAGACTTTGTCTTGCGGCGCTGGTGTGCTGGAAGGGTTTGTGGGCTATGACGCTAGGCGCTCTCGCCGGGTGTAGGTTACATTCCCTGTCGATCCTAAAATTGTGATACGTATTTGGGACGCCACAGCAAGCCTCCACTCAAGCTTGGAGAAGATATCTACAGTACAACCAGAGTTATTGAAAAAATGTCTGAAGACGAAGAAGAAAAGGAAGAGGAAAGAAGAGGAAGAAGAAGAAGAAGAAGAAGCACAAGAAGAAGAAGCACACCATGATTGGTGCGTTCCATTTGGAACATATATTAACATATGTATTTACTATGACGAACCCATCAATATGGGTGGGTGGGGTGTGCATAACCAGAAATGGGAGGGGCATAGCTAGGAAAGTAATCCTTTATTGTGCAAAAATAAACCACACACATCTGGCGGTCATTTTGAATTTTTAATGGTTTTATTTCGGTATATTGTAGCCCTATATTTGTACTCAATGTCCTTAATTTAAAATCATCGCTGTGTTGGTTTTTATGCCCCACTCATTTCTAACTAATCTCCGCAATGTGTACTTTGCGCGTATTGGGATCGATTTATATACTTTGAATCCCGAATCCCAGAATCAGAATTTCAAGGTAACTATGTACAGGTAGCAACTCTGAAGGACACATTGTTTGGATTGACCATAGCAAAGCCGAAGCAATTCGAGAAAGATTCAAGGAACAGTTCACTGACCACGATTAATCGATTATGAGGCAGTCAAAGACCTGGAAAAAAATGGACATGCATCCGGCCCTGATGGCATGAGTAATGGGCTATTCAAATAAGTAAGTGACATTATCTCAAAACCGATCATGCACCTACTCAATGGACCTTTCCAGTTTTAGCTATGCCCCGCCCACCTCCAGCTAAGCTCGACCACACCTCGCCCTGTTGGGGTTGATCGATCCCAGAATGCCCTGACTATGAATTTCCTGAAAATTATACAGGTAAGCTGTTGAATAGTTTGTAACTAATTTGACTGGGTGCTGTTGCTGCCTATGGCAGCAACACCGGCCAGTCAAATTAGTTTCAAAATATTCAGCAGAATATTTATTAAATAGTAAAGACATACAATTCGTACAACAACGCATAGTCCGTCCTCAAATATGCGTTCGTGACGTACTTATCGACGTCATTCATGACGTCATTCATTATGATGTCATTCTACACGTCGCGTATTTGATTATGATGACATATGATGGATTGATAAAGTGGAATGGTCTATTCAGCCTTTATGCACCACGTTCACATAGATGCTGTAGGTCAAGCCCAAGAAGTCACCTAGAGCCCCAGCCAATCCAGGGTACAGCGTTCTCCTCAACAACACACGGGAAATTTTATCCGAGACAAGATCGATGACTTCACTGGATCATGTCAAAGTGGCTTTAAACGTGGACACAGCTGCGCAGACAGTGTGTCAGTAGGCATGTCCAAACACTGGGATTTCCATAAAATGGATATTTCCATGTCACGAGCCATCGACACAATTAAACGGTCAAAGATCCTAGACGTGCTATTGTCAAACCAGTTGCAATGAAGATGAGCGGCGACTAGGGACACTACTACGTGCAGACATCAGGATGAGAGTAGGAGTCAAGTCAACGTAGTCTACAGAGGTTGAGACATCAACCGGCTTCCCTGTGCTTTCCGCCCCTCCCGCCTTCACACCCCAGTGTTCATACTGGGTATGCGCCTAGAGATGGAATATTCCGACGATGTGGACTTCATAAACGAGGAAAAGGAAAAACCCTGACGAATTAATCACAGTAGCTGTAACTAGGCTTAAAAATTAGAATATCTTTATGAAAGAATCCAAAAAAGAGTTCACCCGCTATCGATAAATCATGAAACTAACCAAAATGACGATCCGCTTCGAGGCGGTGAACCATGGAGGAAAAGTAAAATCCTGGGCTCACTGCTTTGCAGTATTGCTGACATTTCTGCACGCTGCATCATGGGGAACATAGCTTTCCAGTCCTTCCCGAAGCTATGGATTCGTAGATCAAAGATGCCCTTGACAAAAAGACCTTTGATCATTGACGCTGTATAACTGTACCAGCTGGACCTGCAACCGCAACCACCTCCGCACCATCACTGGACACCGATGGCGGGCCAGACAACACAATTTCCAACGATGCACTAAACAAAATGTATAATGCATCGCCGCTGTCCATGAAAGTTGCCCAGCAAAGACGGTCTACGTTTTGCCATGATGTGCTTACGTTAACGATGCCAGAAGAAGCATCAGCACAAAGAGCCTTTGAATTCGCCCTACTGGGATCTAGAAAATATAAAGCCAGGAGAGGACGTCATTGCATAAATCTGTTGAGAGTGTTGCGAGGTGAGCGCACCAAAGCAGAACTCTGTACACTCATATCAAGAATGAAATTGAGGAAGCTACAGATTTTGGCTGACGACAAGACAGACACCATGGTCAAAGGCGAAGAAGCACTGATTGCAAATATAGGATGATTCTACTACTACAGCCACAGAATACAGTACTCATCATATACACGTAAACTGTTGAATATTTTGAAACTAAATTGACTGGGTATACTGTTACTGCCTATGAACAGTAACGGCGCCCAGTCAAATCATTTTCAAAATACTCAAAAGAATGTTTATTAAAAAGTAAAGATCTACAAATCTTACTCTTGACGGCCTATGATCATGACGGACCTAATTAGATCATTCATTGTGCATTTTTATCGCAACGTCAGCCTATAAGTGACGTAATTGCTGCTTATGACGTCATTTACTTGAGTGACAGATCGGATCTACCAAGTCTGATTAGAAACGTCATCCGCTGTTGTATCACATGATTAAATTGGTCATTATGAGAGACCTAGAGCAGCCATAACCTTCGAATTGTCTAAAGAAATACCATACATGTTGCATATTTAGCAACATTGGACCGATAATAAACTCTTTCATATGAAAGTGCAAGCACATTTAAACTAGACGTCAATCGCAGAAGGCGAGAGACACCATCTTGATGAGAATTTGACTTGATGACGTTGCTACCACGAGGAAGCAACAACTTCTTGTGACATTATTAAAACAAATTCAACACATATATACAACATTATAAATAAAACTGCCATATCAGCGCTATCCTGTTCACAAAGTGCTGAGTATATTCCCATCGTCAGATGCCATTATGTGTTCTCATGAAAATCGAAGACCTCAGACATAACTGTTTGCACAGAACTGTCCCCACATCCTTTGCCACGCCCCGCCCCCTTACTCGTTTCCAACAAGCGACCGATGAGCAATCATGTTTTAGTCTAAGGAAAATCCCTTTGCTCTCCTATTCCATTGCGCTGTGAAGTTTGCCAAGCGGGTCGATAATGCCAATAGAAATGTTTGCCAATCGTGTTCAGCTAGGGTAGGATGAATTAAAACGTAGCTAATCAAGAGATGTTGAGGGCCACGTGGTATGGCTATTGTCAACAGTTCAACGAGTGCCACAGCGTCATTAGTATGTTCAATTTATAAGGAGAGTCTGTTGTGCAATGAAGTGATGAGTTCCTAGTTATACCCCGCCCATTTCTAGCTAACTTCCGCTCAGGTTATACGTGTGTTGCTATGGATTTGAAACTTTGAAACCTGAATTCCTACAATCCAAATTTCAAGCTCAATGAGTGTGGTGCTGTTGAATATTTTGAAACTAATTTTACTGGGGTTTGCTGCTGCCTATTGCAACAACAGCTCCCAGTTAAATTAGTTTAAAAAATATTCAACATAATGTTTATTAAATTGCAAATTCACCATAGACACAAGTACACGTTATATTTCGTGACGGAGTTTTCGAATTTTCGGATGGAATTACGTCAATGTGATTGTGACGTTAGCTAACCAGTGACGTAATGGAGGAATCAAGATTTAAGTATGCCCCGCCCATCTTTAGCTAAGGACCACACACATACGTACACACGCACGCACGCGGGCACGCGCACACACACGCTCACATACGTCGCCTTCGTTGGGATCGGTCGATACCTGAATTCCCTGATTATCAATTTCCAGAAAGCTATACAGGTAAACTGTTGAATATTTTGAATCTACTTTTGCTCGGCGCTGTTGCTGCCTGCCGTTTCAAAATATTCAACAGAATGTTTATTAAATAATAAAGACATACAATTCGTAAAATAACGCTTAGTCCATCATCAATTAATCGTTCGTGACGAACTTATCTAAAATATTTCAAAACCTAACTTTCAATTAATTTTTAATGCGATCGGTCATGACAAGTGACATTTTGCTTAGTGAATGTATGACCATTTGCCGGGAAAGAGAAGACTATTTTTGAAAATGTATTACTAGAATGCCTGGCTCGAGAACCGAGCCAGGCATTCCAGTGATACATTTTCAAAAATAGTTTTCTCTTGCTCCTGTAAGTGGACATTTCTAAACACCATTGCAGTTTTCGTCATTGATATTCTTTTGTTGTTATGTCTTGGTAATTTGTATACAAGCTGATTAATCGAGTAATCACGATTATTTTTAAATAATCGATCGCCATCGACCACTCAAGGCAATAATCGCACACGCCTAGTGGGTGATACACATTCGATCATAGCAAGATACACAACTTGGATTAAAGGGATGCTACTCTCATCTCAAATATTATATTGCACGATAGATTATGGTTTATAGACTCTATGATTCAATTTAGGTCACATTCTCTTATCTGTACCACAATTATCTGCTTTGTAACATTTCGTAACTGTTGAACAGTGATCTCCGCCATTTTGTCTCCATAGCAACAGCGTGTGATGTCATGTAAGTGCCAATGCATTACATTCTTTATTATGTAATGAGCATCTTGTTGGATATTTTGAAACTAATTTGGCTGGAAGTTGTTACTGCCAAAGGCAGCAACAACTTCCAGTCAAATTAGTTTCAAATATTTAACAGGTTACTTGTACGGTTGCTTTTATAACACATTGCCAAGCTATAGATGAGGCAGACACACTAGGTTTTTTCTGATTGGTTGAAAAGCAAATAATGACAGCCGTCATAAGCTGTAGAAATGTACCAACATTTAGCTACTAAAGCCTGAATATCTTCCTTTGACGGGATTGTAAAACGCTTAAAATCCCATGCATAGTTTATGAGTGGCCTATTGGAGAATCCGTATAGCTATCATGAGATGAGGTAAGCTATCCTTTAATTAGACACGTTATCTAAAACACTGCTCAGTAATACAATAATATACTTACAGTAGAATATAACATTAGGGCTCCGAGGAGTAAAATTTCCATCATCACCCACATACTCGTAATCATAACCTGAAAAACGAAAGTAAATGTGGCATGTTGTCAAGAAAATATTCTATAGCATGCATACACTAATTTCTACATACATTAGAGACACCCAACCTTTCGAGAGAAATGAAAAACGTAAAGACAATGCGACGGAGCAGGAGTAAGGCGCATACCATGTATGCGTTCCCGTGTTCACTTAGTGTTCGTTGTGATGGAATTAAGCAGCTATACAGCATTTGAAAAATAATAGATTGTATTCAATGCGAACGTTTAACACATCTTGTATCGACTTAACCTTGTAATCGTCAAACACAGCAGCTCAAGTGGATGATAAGGAATGTCCATTTTCAGGCCAAGAGAAGTCTACTTTTGAAAATTTACCACTGAAATGATTGGCTCGGTAACCGAGCCAGTCATTTCAGTGGTAAATTTCAGAAATATTCATCCCTTGGCCTGTATAAATTTGGATTTTCCTGACCATTAACATTTTAATGGTTGATTCTGCCAAGACAGCCTCTGTCGTGGTCCTGAGAAATTTATTCATTTTGCAGAATAACAGAAGGCTATTTTTGTGTAAATTCCAGTAGTAGGCTTACAAACATAGTCTCTTGGTCTCCAATTAATGGCTATTTAGTGAGCAAAAATTTAAATGTTCTTGAAAATTTTGAGTTAACTAATATGAGTAGCATTTTGAACTATTTTAGGCGCTGGTGACGCAAGAGGGTTAAACTGTTCGCTTATTCTAAAGCTGATTTCACATAGAGACTGGTCCTGTTTGTTACATAGAGGACCTGGAACGAGGTCCCGTTTCATATCTCTATTATCAACTGAGTCGAGAATTATTACATTGCATAAGTTTTAGCCAGTGCAATGTGGTAATTTTCGATTCAGTTGATAATAGTGATATGAAATGGGACCGAGTTTGAATACTCTTTATCTGATAAACTAATATTTTGACAAATTTTACAATAAAATCGATCACTGAAATGCGTTTTGATGCACACACACACACGCACGCACGCACGCGCACACACCTTTTTGCGATGCTCGTTTTCGTCGCTGTGACGCATCATTGCATCACTTAGTAAGAGTTTTAACCAATGCGTCACAAAAAACTATGACAGACATGCAGATTTATTAACATATTTCATAACTAGGTAGTATATATATATATATTTTATGCGTTATCTAAGTAACGTTTCGTTCAATATTACTGAATATTGCAAGCGTGGTCATATCGAGAAATATGAAATGGGCTAAAAGCTTTGTCTATATGATACACACCAATTTCAACCGACATTAGACACAATCACCCTTTTGAGAGAAATGATAAATGTAAAAGTTACGCGACGGAGCAATAGTAAGGTTTATACCATGTATGAATTCCCATGTTTACTCAGTATTCTGGTAATATATTAGCTGCTTTATAAAATATCTAAAGTTGCGCGGAAATTTCATGCTGAAAACGGCCAACACCGGCTTCTACGGTTGTCTTGAGGAATTCTCATTTGTAGGCCAAGAGGAGACTATTTTTTTTAAAGTTTATCACTGGCCTGACTGGCTCGGTAACCGAGCCAGTCACTCCAGTGGTAAATTTCCAAAAATAGTCTTCTATTTACTAACAAATAGAATTCAGGAAGCAAGTATCTTGGTATTCTTGACCAAATTTAGCCTTTAAATGGTTATACGCTTGGTTTATTCTAAAGCTGATTACAAATAGAGAGATCCTGTCTACATCACATGTTAGCTGACGTCACAATGAAAAAATGACGTAGCTCTGTCTCGAAAATAAAAAAGTCTGTCACTACAATGTACGCATTGTATGTCACTGATGAATTTACTATTTAATAAAGATTATGTTGAATAGTTTGAAACTAATGTGACTGGTAGCTGTTGACGCCATTGGCAGCAATAGCTGGCAGTCAAATTAGTTTTAAAATATTCAACATGTTACCTGTACAGTTATGTTGAAATTGATATTCTGAGAATTCAGGGTTCAATGTGTTAAAATCGATTAAAAGTACAAAATGAGGGGGTGGGGTGCTGTGGTGTTGGGTGGTGTGGGCTCTTATCGGATGCGTCAAGGAGTGAATGCATACTACTACTACTACTACTACTACTACTACTACTACTACTACTACTACTACTACTACTACTACTACTACTACTACTACTACTACTACTACTATTACAAATACAATGAGAATTTTGTCTAATAATAGGTTTAGGAATCCACTTCTAGCTATTCTCCGCCAATTTCTAGCTATTCCCCACCAATTTCTAGTTATTTCTCGCCCATTTCTAGCTATTCCCCACCCATTTCTAGCTATTCCCGATCATTTCTGGGTATTCCACGCCCATTTCTAGCCAGATATCTCCACCATTTCTGGCGATTCCCCGCCCATTTCTAGCTATGCCCCGTCCATTTCTAGCTAAGCTCCCCCCCCCACGGATTGCGCGTGTTGGGATCGATTTATATACTTTGAACTCTGAATCCTCAGAATCCCATTTTCATGGTAAGTATACAGGTAGGCTGTTGAATATTAATATTACATGGTATGGGTGCACAGTCAAGATAGTTTCAAAATATTCAACAAAATGTTTATGAATAGTAAACCCGCCAAAGACATACAATTCGTACACGTGACGGACTTTTCCTGCTTCATGATGCAATGGACCTTCCCATTTTTAGCTATGCCCCGCCCATCACTAGCTAAGCTCCACTCACACCTCGCCGTGTTGGGATTGATCGATCCCCAAATACCCGAGCTATCAATTGCCAACAGCGCCCAGTCAAATTGGTTTCAAAATATTCAACAGAATATTTATTAAATAGTAAAGACAGGCAGTTTGCACACCAACGCATAGCCCGTCTTCAAATATGCGTTCGTGGTCTACTTTTCGACGTCATTTATTATGATGTCATTCTACACATCACGTAGTTGATTATGACGTCATATGATGGGTGGATAAAGTGGAAATGTGAATTATAGTACATCACAATGATTATGTAATTTTGAAGTAAATTAATTTGTACATCTTACTGCAACACTCAAAGTCAAATACGTTTCGATAGCAGCAACAGATCCCAGTAAAATTAACTTCAAAATATTCAACACCTTGCCTGAATAATAACCTTGAAATTGGGATTCTGGGAATTCATGTTTCAATGTTTCAAACCGATTCCAAGATATGTACAAACTGGGCGGAACATAGCCAGAAATGGGTGGAGAATAGTCAGAAATGGGCGAGGCATAGTCAGAGATGGGCGAGGCATAGCCAGAAATGGGCTGGGCATAACCAGAAACGTCTCCCTGTATTCAATCCTCTGACAACCCGTGGAGGTAAATGATCACCTGTCTTTTCGACTGAAATGATTGCAGCTGCTTAAGACACATGCTTGTAAGATGACATGTCATAAAGAAATACTATCATGTTGCCCCTAAAGGTACTTCATATTTAATTATTTGTATCCGGAGCTTAGATGGCATTAACAGACATAACGCTCCCTTGGTCCTTCGTTTTAGAGCAATAGCCCTAGCACATTAAATGATATCACATTATTCAGTGCATATTTGAAGGTAGAATAATAGGTGTTATCCCTGTAATGGCTCTGTCTAGACAGCCTAACGGAATTACACGATACCAAATTACAAGGTCCGCGACAGTACGTGCTACATTCCCAGTTTTGGAATGTTCTTTGCTATTTTTATTTGTATAAGAGATTTTCTTTCAAGAACATTTATCAACAATTTATGAAGACTGTTACTTATTTTTGAAATTGGTGTTACTGAAAGCTGTTGCTGTTGTAGCAGTAGCAGCTTGCGATGCCATCATTTTGAGCGCAAATATTGCTCAACTTTGATAATGGAAGATGAAAATAGACTTGCAGACGTGTAATAATTAACTCTACATGCCTTTGGGCAATACATAGAATAGAGGTATGACCGCCCATTTCTAGCTAAGCTCTTCACACATTTTACGCGTGTTGATAGCGATTTGAAAGCTTTAAACATAATTCCCAGAATCTAAATTTCGATGGAACTATACAGGTAAGCTGTGGAATATTTTGAAACTAAGTTGACGGGAGGCTGTTGCTGTCATAGACAGCTGGTCCTTACACGATTTCACATATGCATAAACACTCAAGATATAACGTGGTTATGAAAACGGTTCCTTACATAGAGTCACCAAATAGATACAAAGTGACCAACAAGCCAAGGGCTGGATCAAGCCTATTTTGGGCTCAGGGTTAATTGTTTGCGACAGGCCCTATTTAGTGGGTAAAGGAGGGACTGGCTACTACTACTACTACTACTACTACTACTACTACTACTACTACTACTACTACTACTACTACTACTACTACTACTACTACTACTACTACTACTACTACTACTGCCACGGCCACCACCATGCTCACCCACCACCATCACCACCACAACCAACACAGCCACCACAACCACCACCACTCCCACTACGACTACCACTACCACCAGCAACACCACCAGCACCACCACCAGCACAACCAGCAGCAGCAGCAGCAGCAGCAGCAGCAGCAGCAGCAGCAGCAGCAGCAGCAGCAGCACCACCACCACCACCACCACCACCACCACCACCACCACCACCACCACCACCACCACCACCGACAACAACAACAACAACAACAACAGCAGCAGTAGTAGTAGTAGTAGTAGTAGTAGTAGTAGTAGTAGTAGTAGTAGTAGTAGTTGTTGTTGTTGTAGTAGCAGCAGTAGTAGTAGCAGCAGCAGCAGCAGTAGCAGTAGTTGTTGTGATAGTAGTAGTAGCAGCAGCAGCAGCAGCAGCAGCAGCAGCAGCAGCAGCGGCAGCAGCAGCAGCAGCGGCAGTGGCAGCAGCAGCAGGAGCAGCAGCAGCAGCAGCAGCAGTAGTAGTAGTAGTAGTAGTAGCAGCAGCAGTAGCAGTAGCAGCAGCAGCAGCAGCCACAGCAGCAGCAGCAGCAGCAGCAGCAGCAGCAGCAGCAGTAGCAGTAGCAGTAGCAGTAGCAGCAGCAGCAGCAGCAGTAGTAGTAGTAGTAGTAGTAGTAGTAGTGGTAGTAGTAGTAGTAGTAGTAGTAGTAGTAGTAGTAGTAGTAGTAGTAGTAGTAGTAGTAGTAGTAGTAGTAGTAGTAGTAGTAGTAGTCGAAGTAAACGCACGCGTTTATTTAGCTCTGCAATTGCTGCCCGAATTTACTAGTTTCTAGCGCGATTTTGTAGATAAATTTTATACCTATATTTCGTATTAGTATTTCCTTTCAAACTTTATGTTTAATTTGTAAATTCTTGTCCATTTTCTAAAGGCATTCCTCTTAGCTGGCGGTTTCCGCCATTTAATAGGGCTCCTCTTACTATGTTCAATACAATATATTTCTCCCGCGCCAGTATGCTCTTTCTATAGTTCATTGGCTAGCGCATTATATTTGGCAAGATCGCTAGAGTGAGTAGATTTAATTCATTTGTCATCTGTAAGCGCAAGCCTAGTTCTTTAATTATATAAAACTTTATAGTCAGTTGGCTGTCCCCGGTTAACTCGAACAGACTAACAAGTATATGACTGTACTATCTATTCATATATCTGTTAGTATACTTTAATCAGCTAGGTGTTAGTGAACCACTTAATAAGTATATTTGTTGGTAGACGTCAGGGTTTCAAAAGGGGACACTATTTATTTAGTGTTTAACTCTTTCCCTGACGTCTTGGTTTTATATATTTGTATTATCGCCTTTATATATTGTAGTAGTATGGGTTTCCTCTTTTTAAAAAACCCACCATGGCAACCTTCTATAAGCGTACCCTAAGCCTTAAAATAACAACAAAGGGGTGGGGGTGTCACGGCTATCGACGTGTATCATGGGTTAAAGGCCGTCGTTGGCGCGGGACCTGCTGTTTTGCAGGGGCTTATCAATGTTACTAAAACTGTATGGAATGTGACTGTGGCGAATAAAAGTATTAAGGAGAAGCTGCTAGAAGAGGTCCTTGTTGTGAATGGCGAAGTGTGTAATGTAGAAGAAATCGAGTCGGATAGATTGTTAGTTAAAATGAAAGTTCCATTGGATATTCCAGATGAACGAATCATGAATGAACTGAAAAAGTATAGTAAAATGCAGAAGATTGAAAGGGAAACATATCCGTTTGAAAGAACTTTGGAGAATGGTGTAAGGCGCATCTGGTTTGAAAATGTGGATGGCCCTTTGCCAACCAGATTGACGCTTGATGGCAGCTTTGTTCTGCCCTTATGGTATAGATGGCAGATAAAAGAATGCAGAATCTGCCTTAGTACTGACCATCTGGCAGCAGATTGCTCAAATAGAAATCAATGTTTGATCTGTGTTTTAACTGGCCATTTCAAATGGCGCTGTCCGAACAACAAAAACAACCCCACAGTAGAATTACGCAATCCTACAGTAAAGGACGCACCTGAGATAAATGCTTCTGATAACATCGCTGCAGACGCTACCGTCGAAGTTCATGCCATTATAAAGGCGACAGACCAGGCAGCAAATCCTATTGAAGTAACTGCAGATGATGAGATAGAAATATTAGAGGAGGGAATAACTTTAACCCCAGAAATTAATCAAAGTGTGGTGGGGCCCATTATGAATATAAATGAAATACAGAGGAATGATGATAGTAACGGAGACGCAGATCATTACTCTTTAGAAGACGACTTAATATTAGGACAGAGTAAATTTAGGTCACAGAGAACAGAAAGCTCTGTCTATTTCTCGCTAAGCCCGATTGATCTAAGTCAGCTTGACGCTATGGGGAATGGTGTTGCTGCCAAATGTAAGTCAAGTGGCAGTAGGCTCCAGAAAGAAGACAATAGCTCAGAATCTGAGATTGAGGAAAATGATATGGATGATGATACAATGTCACTTGCAGAATCAGATGTGTCCATTCAAACACAGAGTTCACAGATGAAAGATGAAATGGTGATGTACCAATCAGAAGGGGGTGAAGTGTTAGTGCCCTATGTAACGGCGAGAGGCGTTACATATCGTCTACTGCGTCATGATTCTGATATTTCCAAATATGAATATTTGTCTGTGGTAGCACTAGGAAACATTGAATTCGCAGGAAAATTAGGTAAATGGTCTAAGAAACGAGCTAAAAAACCAAACCAAGTTAATCTAATGATGGCGGTTGTAAACATCATTTTACTAATTATGATTATCTGCACCATAAATTGCAGAGGATTAAACACCGAAGTCAAGCAGCGTCACTTGCTTGAAGAATTACCAAATGAGAGGGTTGCTATTGCTTTTTTACAGGAGACCAAAATTCAAAAACATGAAGTGTGTGAATCTCTCAAAAATATTTCAAAAGGAAAGATTTTTTATTCTTTATCACAGGACAATAGTGCGGAAGTGGCCATTCTTATCCTGCCCCGCTGTCTCAACTATGTTGACGTTATATCATCGTCATCAGATATAAATGGTAGATGGATTTGTGTATCAATTGATGTACTAAACACAAGTTTAAATTTGATGTGCCTTTATGCGCCAACCTCTCATCAATTGCGTCGTGAATTTCTAAATGATGTTTCCACAATAATTCAAGACAGAACGCCTGAAAACCTAATTATGGGCGGTGACTTTAATTGCATATTAGATGAAGCTAAAGACAGAAACGCCCTGTCTAATTTTAATGACACATCTCATAATATTTTGAAACACATCTGTGAATATAAAAGCTTGTTAGACACTTATCCGATTGAAAATCCAGAGGACAGGGACTTTACTTGGTTTTCAACCGATGGAAAGAAAGCATCCAGACTGGACAGGATCTATGTAGAACGCTCATTGAAAGGTTACATGTGTAAAACTAACATAAAACCAGTAACCTTCTCTGATCACAATATGTATTCCATCACATTAGATGCTTCAGAGGTCGGTGTGTAAAATTAATAAGAAAATTAATGATGGAGAATATAATTATTACGAACTATTAGTTAAATTAAAAGGTAGACAAAATGAAATAGGGCAATATCAGTTTGATGGGGCCAAAATAATGTCAAGAGCACAAATGCACACCGAGGGCGAAAAGCCTACACGTTACTTTTGTAACTTGGAAAAAGCAAGAGGTATAGAAAAATTAATGCGCTCACTGAAGACTAATGACGGTATATCAGTGTCCTCAAATGCAGAGATGATTGAAACAGTATCCAAATTTTACAAATCATTGTATAAATCTGAGGGAAGTGATGAAGCTGCAACTAGAGATATTTTAGCTAATATAACGCAAAAACTTCTAGATTCATGTGGTGAAAGTTGTGACCTATCACTAACAATTGATGATTTGACAAAATCCCTCAAAGGTATGAAGTTAAAAAAGTCTCCTGGCTGCGACGGACTTCCAATCGAATTTTATCAAACATTCCGGCACATATTTAGTCCAGTATTAGAAGAAATAGCAGCTAGCATTTTTAAGCAAGGGCATCTCCCTCCATCGATGGCCCAAGCATATGTTCGGCTTATATACAAGAGGGGTGGACAGAAATAAAATACAGAATTATAGACCAATCTCTCTACTCTGTGTAGACTATACGATTTTTACTCGGGCACTAACATTAAAACTTGGCGCAGTCCTAGGCGAAGTAATTGATGATGATCAAAGGTACTCTGTACCAGCAAGAACAATATTAAACAACACGTTGCTTATACGAGACCTTATTCAATTAGTTGAACAGGATTGCATCCCAGCAGCAATAATAGCACTTGATAACGAGAAGGCGTTTGACAGACTTGAATAGGATTTCTTGTTTAAGTCTTTAGACCATATTGGCTTTGGTTCCAGATTTATTAAATGGGTCAATATTTTATATACTAATATAACAAGTTGCTATTTAGTAAATAATCATCTATCTGAACCTGTGGTGTTGGAACGAGGTGTCAGACAGCGTTGCTCATTGTCTACGCTTCTATTCGTCATAGCTATGGAATTGTTGGGGGACACATTGAGGCAATGCAATGGCTTTCAAGGAATATGTATACGTGGTGTAGAAAGGTCACTAAAGGCGTCTCAATATGCAAATGATACGACTGTGTTTGCTGGTAAAAATTCAGATTTTAGAATCTTAAATGGAGTATTATCAGATTTTCAAAAAGCATCAGGGCTTAAGATCAATAGAGACAAATCTAAGGGATTATTTTTGGGCGCTTGGAAGGACAGAACTGACAATGTTATGGATATTAACTGGTCAGATGATGTCATAAAGATTTTGGGTATTTACTTTAGTAGAGAACAAGATGTAATAATAAACTGGGAAGATAGGCTATCCAAGCTAAAGTGTGCATTAGTAAATTGGAAACGACGTCGCCTAACTGTATTTGGCAAGACATTTGTCCTTAATAATTTAATTTTATCTGGACTGTGGTATACCGCTTCTGTAGTTCATATGCCCAAATCAGTAGAGTCAAAGATCAACACGTTATTTTTCTCTTTCTTATGGGAGGACAAAGCCCATCTAGTATCGCAGTCAATCCTCACCAATGAAAAGCATGACGGAGGCCTGGATTTGGTCAATGTTTTAGCAAAGCGTGCGTCTTTAAAACTGAAATTCTTGAATAAGTTCACTTCAAACTCATCTTGGTCAAGTGTTGCAAGGACACTTCTACAAAGGTACGTAGATCCATTTCCAGTAGCATGTTTATTTTTGTGCAATAAACTGCCACCTAACCATCAGAAGATACCAAACGTATATAAAGAACAGCTCGAAGCTTTACAAATATTTACACGATCAATGCCACAACCCAGTTGTTGAGAAGATGCCTTAGAGCAACGTCTTTGGGGCAACGAGTTGATTCGTGATAATGATGCTGTAATATATTTGCCCTCTATGGCCAAAAATGGCATTCAATATTTACGTGATTTAGTAAATCCAAAATCTCGCAAATGGATTGCGAGGCAGGATGTAGCAAGAGCAACATCAATGAGGCATATTGATGCCCAACGCTTATTTCTTAGAATAAAGAATGCAATTCCTGGTGAATGGTTCAAATTTTCGAAAGCATGTGGCAACAGAGATATGTTGCAACCAACACTAGTATTTAAGTCAGAGCATATAAAACACAACATGGCATCTAGAGACTGGTAGGGAATGCTAATGTAAAGTCGGAGACAGTCTCCTATTGCAGTTAGGCATTGGAACAATTTAGCATGCACGCCAAAGAACTGGACAAATGTCTTGAAAACAATACACCTACCTTGTCTACTAGCAAACGCACGGGACCTGACATGGCGATTACTCCATCAAAGACTATGGGTCGGCCATCTGACTTATATGTGCAAAATAACAAGTACAGACCGGTGCTTATTATGTAATACTGAGGAGGAAACAATAGACCATCTGTTTACACAGTGTTGTATAGCTACAGGCTTTTGGGTATATATCAATATGCTCCTTGCTAAATTTGGAATCAAATATGGGAAATTAATGGCTGATACAATTATGTTCAAAGATTGCTCAACTATCGGACGAATCATTAATAGCAAGGAGAAAGAATTGTTAGTAACCCTGTTATCTGTAGGAGTGTGGGACATTTGGAAGCATCGGTCTTCAGAGGCCAGAGATAAAACAGGAAACAACCACCAAAGAGCCATCCAAGCTATATTTAGATTATTGTTGTGAATTTTACAGGCTAGTGGAACACGGAAAAGAAAGTAGATTTAAAGAGGTATGGTGCAAAACTGGCCTAGTATCAATTGAACACGGATATCTAAAAATAGCAGAAGCGGAACTTGTATAAGCTAGTACACTCGCTGCTTGTTGTATATTGATATATGGTATTTTATTTTATTTAATTGACTTTATTTTAAAATCTTAATGTCTTAGGAGATGATAATTTTGACGAATAACCTAACCTTGGGAATCGGTATATATAAATATCAAATGAGCATCGCGTCAATATTCTGGAGGTGATCCGACTTTCGAGTTCATTAGGTTAACAGAGTATGACATCTTACATATATACAATTAGCATCCTGTTGTAAATGTTTACTGTGGATGTATTTGTTCCAGGGTAATTTGCAAAAACTGACAATGAAGCAAATTTAGAATGCGAACCCAAAGCGCCATCTATGTAGTCAAAGTTTGTATACTATTGCTTTGTGAATTATACGACATAAAGGCTACTACGCCCACCAGGTATTTAGGAATCGGCTAACTCGCGTCAATGAGTGACTTTTTGTTACTTATTGACGAGTCACCTCACCACTTGTTGGCGAGCTGCACTCGCCATTTGGCCCTAATACTATGCGGTGTGCTACGTCAAACTACATATGATCTATTGAGTCTGCCGGTCATGAATCGGCTCAATGGCGTCAATGAGTAACAGTAACTTACTGCTAATTATTGATGAGTCGCTTTACCACTTGTTGGGTAACTATGTTCGCCATTTGGGCCTACTACTACACGGTGTGCAAATAGTAATGGCTTTGTTGAATTATATTATGTTATCAGCTCTTTATATTTGTGGTATATGGTAATAGAGTATTTTAGCTTGCACGGTTTTGATATGTTAAGTTTGTATTGTTATTCATATACTATTAATAAAGCCTGCTATTTCACCCGATATTTTAATGGGGTTTGCAAGCCTTTTTTAAAGGAGTTCGTCCGTGAAATGTGTCCGACTGCGTCAGCGTCGGATTAAAAAAAATAGAAGAAAAAAGGTAGTAGTTATAGCAGCAGCAGCAGCAGCAGCAGCAGCAGCAGCAGCAGCAGCAGCAGCAGCAGCAGCAGCAGCAGTGGTAGTAGTAGTAGTAGTAGTAGTAGTAGTAGTAGTAGTAGTAGTAGTAGCAACATCAGCAGTAATAGTAGTATGTAGTAGTTATACTTACTTTGGCTTTTCGAAGACGTACTATCACAAATCCAAGAACTATCGTGATTGTCATACAGAATGATTGAATTCCTAACGGTATACCACGAATTAGAATATTATATTCCACAATACACGAGCTGTCGTTCACACATTTTGTACATCCTTTACCACAAGGCAGGCAATGGAAGTCCTGATCGTATGAATTGAATGATGTGAGATTCCGATGTTTGGCCAAAAACGCCACCTCAGCATCGAATCCGTCAAAGTGATCAGCAGCTCCATCTGTGGACGGGAAGTGAAACCTTTCTTTGCACTTACATTGGTAAAATCCTCTCCTGAAACCGCCACCGGGAAGATGTTCGCACTGCAATGGAAACATACAGAGTGGAAGACATGTTTATTTTCTCATCTCTCCTCACACAGAATCAATACACGTGACTATTAACTGTATAGTCTTCACTGTGGATCGTCATTGAAAGGGCATATATAGAGGATCTGGAATGAAGTCCACTTAATATCACTCTTATCAACCGATTCGAGAATTATCACATTGCGCGAGCAAAGTGGTAATTTTCGATGAGTTTGATAAAAGTGATATTAAATGGGACTCAGTTTGAGGTTAGATTTATCAAATAAACTGAAATTTTGACATATTTTCCAATGACGTCGATCCCTGGAAACTAATCTTATATCTTCCATTAACGTACGATCGTCAAGGGCGTCTAATCACACTTTGACAACTAGCACATTGGACGCCTTATGGCGAAAGATATATAGTATTTGTAATTTGAACGGTAAGAACATTTTGCACAAACTAATGTTTGTTGATTTACATAGCTAACAATATACATTGACAAAAATATCGTACATACAATGGGACGTCACAAGCGGTATTGCTACGGCATGACATGCGTCACTAGCGCTTGACTTCGGCGTAGTGATATCCAATTGCCTGGATGACAACGGTATTCTAATTGGTCAATATAAAATTACTTTCCCGCTCTTACAACCAATGAAAATACCTCACGGTATGGGTTCATAGTATTGTTAATATAGATTGGGATAAAAGCCTTTGCGTATATGATAAATAACATTCTCACTGCCCAATGCTCCATCAAAATGATATTTCTTAAACTCAATTGATAATTTTCATATGAATTGTGAACCCGTTTGGGATCCTCTAATAAAGGGTTACATTTCTACCTCTGTCACTCCCACCTTTAGGTAAGCTTCGCCCGAAACGTTTAAAACTGAATTCACAAAATCTTAATTTCAAGCTAAATATCCAGCTAAGCTGTTTAACATTTTGAAACTAATTTGACTGAGCCTTGTTGCTGCCATAGGCAGTAACAGCGCCCAGTGAAATTAGGTTCAAAATATTGAATAGAATGTGTAGTAGCCTATATTGCAAAACCATCGAAAACATACACTTCGTAAACTTGACGGCCTTTTCGAGCTTCATGACGGAGCTATAATAAGTCAATCTGATTGTGACGTCCGCATACAAGTAACGTAAGTTTATGACGTCACATACTTGATTGACAGATCAGATCTCTCTATTAAGATCCTAAGCTTTCAGTTGCAGCTTTACACTTAGGGGTCTACACTACCTCCAGCACGGGCCGGGTAACCAGCCTTGCGTTCGAAAAGGAAAATGTTCCACAGCGCTATGCACGTGCAAATTCTAATATAATAAAATTTTTCTCGAATCGGGTAGTAATAATAATAAAAATAATAATAATAATAATAATAATAATAATAATAATAATAATAATAATAATAATAATAATAATAATAATACATATTGTATTGGCTGAATGGTCTATTATTGGTTCTAATAGGATTAACGTTTGACCTATACTTTTAACAAGCAGTTTCAGAGATCTTTAAACGCATTTCTAAAAATAGTAAATGGCAAATAGACCAATCAGTTTCTCTTGGACAGACTTGGCCCGGCTATTATCCTAGACGCAGTTTCTCGAGTTTCTTATCAATCTGCCAGGCCGTTTTGGAGAACATTTTAAAATGGATTTCTAAAGATATCACAAAATGAAGGATGGTCACCGGGTGAATCGGTCAATCTTCTTTTGAACAAACTTTGATCTGTGTGCCCTAAGGAAGCTATCTGCCAAATATAACTGAAATCGGCACAGTGGTTCTTGAAAAGAAAACATTTGAATTCCCCAATTCTTTTTCCATAGAAGTTTTGGTAGCAAAATAGTCCAAGAGGGTCACCAACCCATATATCTGACAAAATGAAAAGTACAGTTTAACTTCGCCATACACATAAATCTATATGAAACCAATTTTTAATTAATGATCCATCAAATTTAAAATTCCATAATGTCCGCCAAAACGTTCAATTCTGATTGTTCGCTGGGCGGTCATGTTTTACAATACCAACTTGAACAAACTTGGATTACCCTCAGTCCCTAAGCATTTTAAAAATCAAATTGTTGCCCGATTCCTTCAGCGCTTCAGAAGTGTTTTTTGTGACAATTAGGTCATCCAAGATGGCCGACAAGCAAATCGACCGATCGGGTTCTCTTTAAAAATGTGGTACATCTATTGCCATAGATGATCGTTCACCAGTTTCTCATCAATCTGCCATTGGGGTTCGATTTTTAAACGCATTTCCAAAAAAGCGCAAAATCTAAGATGATCACTAGCCAAATCAGTCACCCGATTTCTTTTGAATATACTCGGATATCTATTCTCGCAGGAAGCTTTCTGCTAAATAACTTTGGACTGGACCTTTCGATTTTTAGCTATTTTTAGCTGTTTTCATCTCTATCTAAGCTCGACCCACACCACACTCATGTTGGTATCGATCGAACTTCCTGACTATCACTTTCCAGAAAACTATACAGCTAAGCAATTGAATATTTTGGAACTAATTTGACTGAGTGCTGTTGCTGCTTATGGCAGCAACAGCGCCCAGTCAAATTAGTTTCAAAATATTCAACAGCATGTTTATTAAATTTATTAAATGGTAGAGACATAGCATTCGTACACCGTGTCGGACTATTAAAAGTTAAGGACGGGACAAATAGAATAATTTATTACGTAGTGATTATGACGTCATCCTACACGACGCTTAGCTGATTATGACGTCATATGACTTCAGACTGATAGATGGATATTATGGAAAGATGAATTGACCCAGTGGCTATTGAGACATCGTTTAAAGAAAAGTTGACGGCCAGCCAACGGCTAGTTGCTATAGCATAAACTCACGTGGCTATTCTAGCCAGATGAGCTAACAAGCCATTAGCCTACAGTGCATCAACACACCAAGTTTGGTTACTGTATAGGAAAAACTCTTGAAGATGGAGCCCAAGTATTTTTCTATTGGTTCAAATGAGAAAATTGCCCATTGGCCTATATTATCAATAAACTAGGTCAGATTGACATATTCCTTATAGGAGCAATAGGTTATACCTATAGCTATCCACCCACCAACTGAGCAGCCAATAGATTTACAAATTATGAAACGTGCCACTGAAGTAATATCTTCCTCATTGGGTCCCATATTACAGAAAGTTTGGCAGGGGGATAACTCCGCTGTTTGTCATTGAATCATACTCATTTTGATAATGGATAAATTAGATGATAGGTGGATAGAAATTGACATGAACCCGGACATTTTAGTTGACATACACATTTTTGTTTTAATCACTTCAGTATGAACCAAAATAGTTGCCTGAAAAAGCCTGCCAAATTCCCGCATGGGAAATGTGTTTTTAAGGTAATTTCAAAATGGTCGCCAAAACGATGGGTAGGAGCCATATAAAATGTCATAAATCAAGAACGCGCGATTTTCCTACATGTAATTATTAAAAAGTAATTAGAACCAGATAATAAGCTACAACTTCCATGCACTACTTATGAGTTAAACCATTAAAAAACCCCATAATAATCCTAAACTTTAAGGTAGAGAATCCGACGTTACATTGCTTATGTAGTTGCATTTTCATATTTCGAGTTGTTTTGGCAGTGACCTTCACATTTACAATGGATACTGCATGCAATTCCTTTCTTAGAACAGCTACACGATGAACACAGACGGATAGAGCTAGTGAATTGGCACCGGATATCCCGAAGTAGTTCTAAGGCTGTTGCATCCTTGTCAGCGATAATTGTTGTTACTGATCCATTTTCTACTTTATACCCATATTCTTCCTTGTCCAGGACAGTCCTTAGGTGACACCATGTGCTTACTTGGTGATGTACCCGAAGACTATGGAAGTAAGCTGCGTTACTTGTGGGTGGCATGCGTTCAACCGGTACATCTTTAGGAGAGATTGCAGTCAGGTATCTGAAATTGTCTAACCCATGACTTCATGACCCACCACTGTATAACGATTTAATGAAAGCTTCCCCGATAACTTTTATATCCTCCTTTGGTGTGGATGTGTCACCGAATACAAGCACGTCTTTTCGCAACTTTTCGGACGATTGAAGCAGCTTGGGTGTTTTATTTTGCCCATGTCGTATAAAGCCGAAGTTATATCACGTCCAGACATACCATGGGCAAATGGGAGACACATCAACAATTCTCTAGCTAGCTTCGCTTTTGCCACCTTGATGCATATTTTTTGTTGTCTAGTCTGTAGGAAAATATCAGTAGAACTGCTTGGGTGATAGAGAAGTAGTATTAAAATGCCTGTATCATCAGCAACAACTATTGTTGTTATTGGTATTTGTGACAATGCTATTGCCTTCCTCACAATCACCACATCAGCATCACATTCACCTTCTACAATCTCCACTCCTATATCAGCATCTGCATGTTAAATGCTTTGCGAGTAGCTTAATGGTGATCTTCCTATTATGTGTTTGACAGAAACGCAGCTTTGTCTCCTGGCACATCCGAACAGATGTGTTGTCTTAGACAGCCACATCAGGGACAGCTACTTGGTGAAGCCGCCGTCGCTTCTGCTCTTGATCTTTGGTTATTGCGGTATCATAGCTGTCAAAGATCACCCATATTGGCACTCCAACTCTTCTGTCACGTGTTACCTCAGGCACGAATACTTTGCATACATTCTCCATTGTACCAATCTTTGGCCGATGCAAAAGAGCACATCCGTACTATACTCTTGATGCTGGCTCTAAAACCACTTGCTGTACAATCGCAGGATCCAATTGAAGTATGCGCCTTGCCAACTGAGTTTTTTTAGAATTTCTCATAGTACCAGCATCATGGAATAGGGCTGGGCATACAGTTGCAAGTTCATATCCAGATACACGTTGGTATGAAGGTCCAGAAACATAGGCAATGGAGGTTAACCGATGGTAAAGCTATTGGGAAGACATATGGATATCCTTGTTTCCAATTTTTATAGCCTTTCGCATGACAGCGAATGCCACAACCTGATCTGCCCTCTTCAGTGTAATATCACCAAATCTCTTTACATTTAACTTCTCATGAATCCTCTGGCCAATGTTAATGGCATCGTCAACAGTAACACAATGGTCAGCAATCAGTCCTGTTGCGATATTTTTCAGCTGCTGATCATCAACTGTGAAGGATTGTGTTCCCTGAGAAATGACGTGAACTTCTTCAAGTCCTCTAGATCACGCCTCATGCGTGTGGGGTGAACTTCTCTGTGCTGTTCTGACCATGTCCCGCTGAATATTTCAGTCAATGATCTGAGAGCATGCGTGTACTGCGCAATGACAAGTGCCGTAAGAAGCCATTTAGTTCTAGCAGAATCCTTGTGTGTTATGTTTATCAGCCCACCTTGTGTCTTCCAGCTCTCATTAGGCACTGCGCAGTTGTCATATCAGACCATGTACCACTCCAATACAGCTTTTCATTTCTGTGCACCATAAACTGGTCTTCTTGTATGGGTTCCTCCAGGCACGTGCATAGTTCTTGAGAATCCGGAAGATAAAGGCGGCACTCACTTTATATAATTGTTGTGTCCAGCAGCAGCGAAAATGGCAACCTTTCTTGTGTGGCTTTTAAATGAAACCCCCAGTTCCCAGTATGCTCAGCCCTGATGCACAATCTCAGAGTAGCAACAAAGTCCATGAATAGCGACCACAATTCCCATGTTCTTGATTTTCTACACTTTTCCTCAAGTCACGTACTTACTTGCATAAATCCTGCAAATGTTCATTGTTGCAAACATCATCTGTTGAAAGATCATGTGACAAAAGAGATTTGCATACATTGTGTAGCCCTGACAACATGTCATCTGTTGACATATCGTGTTGACTTTCAGAATGCATGGCAGTGGTTTCTACATCAGTTGCTGCGTCTATATCATGTTCATCATCGTGCAACTCTGTGAATGAAGGGTCGTCATATGTACCATCGAGTGTGTTGACAGAGACACATTTTTCTTCCTGTGGTTGGATTAATATATGCTTTCAGTGTCTTTGTGTAGGATTTTCCCTCTACTATTCTTGGTATGGAGTTTCTAGCATAAACAGTTGCCCACAAGTCATCTAGCCCATTTCCCTCAATGATATTACAGCCGGCGCTGAGAAAAGACATCAGTTGGTGGAAACCACCCAAACTTATATACATATTTACAAACTGTGGATAATTATCCTGTTTAATCTTGCATGCTTTTAAGCACAATGGTTGATCAAAGGTTACGGTTGCGCAACACATTCCTGCTTTTATAGCTTGGGACTGCATGTACGTCAATGCACTGTAGACAGCTTCATTTGTTCCTGGATTGAGTGGTTTCATGGGGTTGTAAACTACCGCTGTAAGGTGAAAATCAACACCTGTAATTATGTCAGACATAAGGTCCTGCCAATTTGGTGATTGAGGTATAGGGCGGCTAGAGTAAAGCCACAACATGTCTAATCTGCTATATATACCAAGAGATAAGCTGACATGCTTAATTGCTTTGATCATTACATCTGCCATTAATGATTTAACAGGACATTTGTATGGCTGTATGAAAACCCCAAAATCACCAGCTGCGTTCAGCAGAAGTCATTGTTTGATAGGCAATTATTCCCATCACATGGGTTGTATCGTGCCCGTAAATGGTATCCTCATTATAATCAAAGTTGTCAGCAACCCATTAACAGAATCCTCCTCCTTCAGTCTTTTCAACAATAGCAGGACACAGTTATTCAACAGACGTGATGTCAACTGCACATCGTTGGAATTATATCACTTGATCATAGGAGGCATTGAGCCCGATGAAAGCACATCAATGATCACACGGGATCTGGTCGATTCGTGGATAAGCAATCCAATAGATAACAACAGTGGTGATATATAAGACTGTTTTCCAGCTGCTTGCATAATAACATGGCAAACGGACGCCATCATCAGTTATTTTTCAGCTTAACCGAATCACTGCGAGGTTCAGACTAGATTGACTAAATGAGATATTTCCGGTTATCAAATACCTCGAAATCAAGCTTTTTAAGGTCTAAGCTTGAAGGGTCTGGATACCCATCTGTTAATTGCTCCATCTCCTTGATATTTTGCGTAACCATAGACCCAGCAAGTTTCAAATGTCGATCATTCTCATCATTTTCACCACTTCTTGATGCTGCATATGTTTCAGAGATGAGAGATGAGGCTATACCAGTCAGTGTGACCACGGTTGTCTTGCTTCAACACGGGATATTGTCATGTCGTTTCTAAAGTGCTCGAGAAGCCGTCGTTGCATGTGTTTTATGCTGTATGCGGATATATCATTTGGCAAGAAATTGGACAATTGTAAGCGGAGATCTTGCAATATATGCAGGTTCTGATTCTGTTCTGGTTCGATAAGCCAATTGCACACTTGGGTGAATGCCTCATTATCTATTGCATCAAGGTCCCGCGTGTTGCTATATGAAGCAGAACATGAGCTGGTGCATTTACAAGACATGCATTCTTGCATGCATTGTCGATGTTATTTGGTCGCCACAGCATAGAGATCGCCTCCGAAAATAATTATTGCTTTTACATTATCTGTAATTGGGTCATTTCTTTTCTCACAGGTACCCAGCAAGCTCTCCTGAAGAATACAATACAACACACTCAATTCTGCTTTTTTCCGAACATCGTTCATGGTGACGCCGGACGGCATAAAAGTCTAGTTCCTTGGAACATATCAAAGAATGAGTATGATAACAACATAGTGTAGATTATGATCGCAGTGTATGGGTAGATGGGTGTGAGCCTTCATTGTCTGGCTCTCCATTTTGCGCTTTTGAAATATTTTTAGATAATGTGTAGCGCTTATACCATTTATCATGCACATAGTGTTCACTAGAGGAAGACAGTTGCAAGTGATTGCCATCTCCCCGTAGTTTCTACATTTGCTATCGCAGAACTCGCTACAAACGACACATAATTCTTTTTGCTGAAATTCAGCCATCATTTCAACTTATTGAAATGGAAAGTAAAGTAAAATTGACTTCGATTCTTAGATAACGCAATTGAAAATGCGATTGACTTAAATTGTTAAATCACACAATATAAAATTCGCTTTTGATTTACTTTAATGACGACTTTCTAAATTTACCCTGGTCTATATATTATTGCATAAAATGCTATATTTTAGTCAGGCATATTTTTGTCAATCAATTAGTATCTAGTATCAACGTTGCGGGTGCTTAGATCTTTTTACATCGATGCGTCTGGTATTTATAAGGCATTAGTACTTGCTTTTATTAAGACAGGTGGCTGTTATAGACAGGGTTGACTGCATAAAGTTTATTTTATATTATTACTTTATAATTATGTTTACAAAACACATGAGCTGTTCTTATGCAAACAGCACCGACTGATAGTAAGGCTCATTTCACGATATTTAGCAGAATACGTTTTGATTGGTAAATTTTCTGGTATTTGGATGGTCATGTTCAAAGGGTTAAAGACAGTTTTCCCTAGGGGAGAATTTGGGAGACTTTCTTGTGTGTACACTAGACAGTCATAAGAGTAGCTTGGCAATAAAATTCGTCTGCTAACCAAAATGTCCGGGTTCGGCTATTTTTTCGTCGATTTCTATTCACCTATGAGAAAAGACATAGAAACCTTTTTTTCAAGTTTGATCTAAATCGGTCAAGGTATAACAAAACGTGCCACCATTATTAACGGCGCACAGCCAGCCAGCCAGCCAGCCAGACAGACAGACAGACAGACAGACAGACAGACAGACAGACAGACAGACAGACAGACAGACAGACAGACAGACAGACAGACCGACCGACCGACCGACCGACCGACCGACCGACAGACAGACAGGCAGGCAGGCAGGCAGGCAGGCAGACAGACATACAGTCAGACAGACAGTCATGCAGGCAGGCAGGCAGGCAGGCAGGCAGACAGACAGACAGGCAGGCAGTCAGGCAGGCACACAGAGATACAGACAGACATGCAGGCAAGCATGCAGGCAGACAGATGCCGGACGGGGAGTAATCAGCTGACAGACACAGTTCTAAGATAAAAACATACAATTCGAGCACTTTCTAGACTGTGCTACGCCAGTTTGATTGTGACGTCATTGGGCCAGTGTTGCTCCCCTACCGGCCCAGTAAGCCGTGTTATGAAGGTCAATACAATGGACCTTTCCAGTTTTAGCTATGCCCCGCCCATCTCTATCTAAGCTCCACCCACACCTCGCTCGTGTTTCTATCGATCGATCTGTGAACTCCATGACTATAAATTTCCATAAAACTATATACGTAAGCTGTTGAATATTTTGAAACTAATTTCACTGGGTGCTGTTGCTTGCTGACATACAATATGTACAACAACGCTTAGTCCGCCACCAATTAAACGTTCGTGACGCAATTATCTGCAATAATTATGACGGCATCCTACACGTCACGTTGTTGGTTATGACGTCATATGATGGATGGATAAACTGGAAAGGTCCATTGTGCAATATTGTCATGACACAATTCGATAATGTAATAAAGCCGCGCGATGTTTCGGTAAATTAATCGATATCAAAATCGATACAGATTCTTACAATTTCAGGTTTTGATACATTAACATTGGAAGCAAGAGTACTGCTATATATAAAATCGTGATAAAGTATTGTTCAGAATATTCCAATATGGACGGAAGATATGGAAAACCACAATCACAGCAAAATGCTTGAAAATAAAATTGTTAAAATTGTATACACTTAGAGGTTCAAATTGTGTACCACAATCTAATGAAACGAAATCAATTTTAAGATACAATGATTTCATTCACGTCCGTTGGCGGGGACATAAAGCATAGCCATCCACTCAAAACATTGGAGGGGGGGGGGGGGGGAGCCCCTCAAAGATAGCGTCATAGCTCAAATAGGGCCTACACCGTGTAGGCCCTATTTGAGCCATGACTCTATCGGCTACACCAAAACTAAGAACAACATAACAAATCTGTTAAAAGTAATATAATTGCCCTAGTTATGAAGTTGAATTAATTATAGGGCTACATGCTTATAATTTAATTTCATAATTTAAAAAATTATATTAATATAGGCTTATATTGAATGAAATCTTCATATAACTATTAAGCTTACGTTCGTCTCAATACATCACCGTACATAAACTAAGCATTTAAATCTATGAAAATTTAACAATGTTATTTTCAAGTATTTTTGTGCGATTGTGGATGCGACTTTAACCATTTAATGACTAAATTTCTTCTAAAAATTAAAATTATTTACTTATTGAATGTCCATTTGCAGGCCAATAGAAATCTTTTTGGGGAAAATTTACCACTGTCATTTCAGTGGTAAAATTTCAAAAATAGTCTTCTCTTGGCCTGTAATTGGACATTACTCAAAACCACTACCGAGGCCGGTTTTGGCCGGTTTCGTCACGAAAAGGTTAATGCAAAATCTTACCATGGTACTTTCGCGTCTACATCGGTGCGTCTCGGCAAACATACCCGTCCCCCGGGCAGAGCACTGGTTGATATCCATCTGGTTTAAATCAATGTCGATGAGAACCACGCCTCTGAAACACAGTAATAACATATGAGCGTGTAGTATGAAATAATAGGATACATTTCTAGCTATGCCCCGCCCATTTCTGCCTAAGCTCTGCTCAAAATTTACTCATGTGTGAAACGTTGAAATCTGAGATACCCAGAATTTAAATTTAAAGGTAACTAATACGAGTTAGTTGTTGATTATTTTGAAACTAATTTGACTGGGGTCAAATTAGTTCCAAAAAATTCAACAGAATGTTTATTAAATTGTAAATCCATAAAAGACATACAATCCGTACACCGTTTGACAGGCTTTTCAATGTTCATAACGGATCTAGATATTCATTATAATTGTGACGTCAGCTACCTAGTGACGTAATACAGGGATAACTTTCTATCTTTGCCCTGCCAATTTCTAGCTAAGCTCCACGCTTTGCGTGTGGCGTTATCGATTTACAAACTTTGAATCTCAGAATCCCACTTTCAAGGTAATCCATTGAATATTTTAAAACAAATTCGATTGGGGCCGGGCAGCAACAGCGCTCAGTCAAATTAGTTTCAAAATATTTATAATGTTTCAGAATGTTTATTAAATAATAAAGACACACAATTCGTAAACCTGATGGGCCATTCAATGTTCATTACGGACATAGATACGTGATTCAGTACGCATTTTGATTGTGACTATACGCCTACATGTGGCGTAATTGATTATAACGTCATTTACATGAGTGACCGATCAGATCTATCCATTGATTATGACCTCAGATACTTGAGTGATAGCCTGATGGAAATACTGGGTAATCATTTCAGTATCTAGTCACATTGAGACATCGATCGGTTGATCTGCTCCATTGAACGCGATATCGTGTTTCGTGTTTCGTTTTGAAATCCATCGTGTAGCCCTTGCTTACCCCCACTCGCCCCCCCCCCCCACCTTACAGTGCCAACAGCGCCTCAATATACTTGATATATCAATTTAAACATTTTGATGATCAATACTTTTCAAGAATTTTAATTCTTCTATTTTTGTAAGTTTACCACTGGATTTCTTTTCGTCGGCCTGACCATTAAAGGAGTAACGGTAAAAAATTTTTTGACTTAGCCAGTATGCAGGCCGGGAGAAGAGTATTTTTGAAAATTTACCACTAGAATGACTGGCTCGGTTACCGAGCCAGTCATTCTAGTTGTAAATATTCAAAAATACTCTTCTCTATGCCTTTCAAATAGCCATGTCCGAAGACCACTTCAAAGTTGTTTTTTGGTCAGTTTGACCATTAAAGGGTTAAACTGACACAAGAGGGTTAAAGCTGGTGTTGCCTAAGACAGGAACAGCTTTTAGCAGCACACTTCTCAAACTGTACATCGATCACTCGTCAATCTTCAATCATATCATCACCTTAAGTGGAACATGGAACTATTAAAAACTGCACGGACACGCATATGTAGACACTCACTTATGCAAGCGCGCACAATCACGTATTCCTACGCCACACGCACACACGCGCTCACAGGTGCTCACGAGCACGCACGCACACGCACACGCATACCCACGCACATACAAGCTCACGCGCACGCGCAGACGGGAATGCACGCGTGCACAATCACGCACACACAAACACGCACGCACGCACTCATGCGCGCACGCACGCACGCACGCACGCACGCACGCACGCACGCACGCACGCACGCACGCACGCACGCACGCACGCACGCACGCACCCACCCATCCACCCACCCACCCACACACACACACACACACACACACATGCTTGCCGATATTCACCATCGCATGCGCGCGCACGCACGCACGCACGCACGACCGCGCGCTGTCATGCATAGGCCCCTATATATTTGCCTGGAAACTTTGGTATTTTAGAGATTACAAAGCAAAGCAAACATTCATTTATAGCAATGTTTTACAGGAGATGAAGAAAATAGGATTATTGAAAAGTAATGCGGTTTCAGCCAGATAACTGGCCACTAGTCACGGATTTTGATTTCCACATCATTTATGCGTGCACGCTAGCCATATGGCAATGAAGGAATCCAGTTTTAACTATGCCCCACCCATCTCTAGCTAAGCTCCACCAACATTTTGCCCGTGTTGGGATCAATCGATCCCTGCACTCATTGAATCCCAACTTCAAGAAACAGGTAAGCTGTTGAATATTTTCAATAGGCAGCAACATCACCCCTGTGGAATTAGTTTTAAAAATATTCAGCAGCTTACGTGTAGCTTTCTGGATCAAAATGTGATACATTCGCAAAATGTATAAATACTCTTAACTGAGACATATGACGTCATAGGTTGAACGTTTCCTTATTGTCGTCCAACGCCATTTCAAAGGCAGGCAAATTGCGTTTTATAAGCATTTTCACTTGAGTTTTGTTAGGAATATATAAACTATATTTGCTTACATGTTGAACAATATGTAATAGCAAGTCATTTTCCGGATTTCTCTGATGGCCCCGAGATAATAATATTAACCACTTTAACCATCGAATTTATTTAGGAAAATTTCAATTTCCTCATAGAAAATATCCATTTGTAGACCAAGAGAAGACTGTTTTTATTAGAATTTACCACTGGAATGACTGGCTCGGTTATCGAGCCAGTCATTCCAGTGATAAATTCTTAAAAAAATAGTCTTCGCTTGGTCTGCAAATGGACATTTCTCAAGACCACTGCAGAAGACGTTTTTTGGCTGATATGAGTGTTAAATACAATACAATTCCCACTAATAAATTAACACTTTGATTGACGCCTCGCAGCATATAATGTTGAACCTGTTTAATCTATGTAGATGTGATTCTAAATAGTTCTTACATACATCCCAAACCATCTGCAGCATTTCTTATTATCACCATAGTTTGAGATACCATATCGCATTGTTACCGTGTTAATATCATTGACCGGCATCTCCATAAAATATAAACCATCTTAAGTATTCACCCCCGAATATCAGAGAATGAACCTTACCGGTTTTAGCTAGGCCCCACCCACCTCTATCTAAGCTCCACCAACACCTCGTCCGTGTTGGGATTGATCAATCTCTGAACTCGCTGACTCAATTTCCAGAAAACTATACATGTAAGCTGTTAAATATTTTGAAACTAATTTGACTGGGCGCTGTTGCATCAAATTAGTTTCAAAATTTTCAACAGAATATGTATTAAATGGTAAATGCATACACGTCGGGCAACGTGTTGGACTATTAAGCGTTAAAGCCAGTATGCACAACACTATTTTAATAGCCTGTATACAATATATTTGAAACACAATCAAAATCCGTCTCGTACATGTAAATTGTGCGAGCATACAGTAAGAAATAAGCAAGAAATGCAAGTTTGAAAACACGCAAAACGGGAACTCTGATTTCAACTGTTTCAATTTCGGCAATCGATAAGGCAATTCCAGTGATGGCGAAAGCGGTGTCGCCGAAATTACCTTTAGTACAAGCTATGTTTGTAATTGGTTCTAGTACAGTTTTTCCTGCTGAATACGCTCGTACGTGTTTCTTTTTTATTAAATAAATAAAATTTCTTCCAAATTGGTTATCAACGAGGTAATTGAAAATCCCCCACATTTGGCTAATTTTCATTGAAATTATGGTGGAAGTGAGATAAATGTGGTCTTATAAGAACCGGCTGAGCAAATAAATTAGCATGATTTACGTCCCATACAGGTGATACATTTTGAGTTAGGAATCGATCAGCGCGTTGGCGGCAGACTGTCAGATATGGAACAAAAGTAGTTTTTGTTTATTAACTGAGAGCGCTTCAAGCAAATCGGTGTGTATTTTCTGAGATATTGACACATCTGTGATCTATTTATGCAAAGTTATACCAGCCGTGTCACCCACACTTTAAAGACGGGCTATATCGAGTCATTCATGACGTCATCATACACGTCATTTAGTCGATTATGATGTTATATGACGTCATATGATGGATGGATAAACTTGAAAAGGTCAGTTGCATTAAAGGCCGTAATCTCTTCAATCCGTATATATTATTTCGACAGCCATATTAGTTACCGAGATATCATGATCCAAATGCATACATCCCTCCGACTTCTCAGAGCCTTGCCCATAGTTTAGGCCTATATCTTGATGCGATTCAACCTATGACGTCATAGGTTGAATTAGTTATCAGAAGTTTTAACACAATTCACCTTTCAGAGTATCCATCCATCATATGACGTCATAATGAACTGCGTGATGTGTGCAATGACATCATAATGAATGACGTCATGAATGACGTCGATAAGTACGTCACGAACGCATATTTGAAGACGGTCTATGCGTTGTTGTACACATTGTTTGCTTTTACTATTTAATAAAATATTCTGTTGAATATTTTGAAACTAATTTGTCTTTGCGCTGTTGCTGCCATAGGCAGCAACAGCACCCAGTCAAATTAGTTACAAAATATTAAACAGCTTCCCTGTATAGTTTTCAAGAAATTGATAGCTAAGGAATTTGGGGATCGATCAATCCCAAAACGGCGAGGTTTGGGTGGAGCTTAGCTAGTGATGGGCGCGGCATAGCTAAAAATGGAAAGGTCCATTTTAATTACATTTACAGATAAATGTCACAAGAAATTCTTACACAGTACCTTAAACATGGCCTCTATTACACACCTGTGTATTAAAAAAAAATATATATATCGTGGGTTCTAATTTAATTGATGACCGACTGAGCGTTGTTGTACGAATTGCATGTTTTTACTATTTAATTGGTCATAGCAGCAACAACACCGAGTCAAATTAGTCAAATTAGTTTCAAAATATTCAACAGCATTACTGTATAGTTTTCTGAGAAAATTGATGGTCGAGGAGATCAGTGATCGATCGATCCTAACATGGGCAACGTGTGAGTGGGGCTTACTTATCTAATGATGTAATGATTATGACGTCAGCCTACGCGTCACGTAGTTAATTATGGTGTCATATGATTGACTGAGAAAATGGATTCATGAATTATCTTTTGCTAGCAGGGCTGACCCTGATTTAGGAGGAATGTGTGCTCTGAACACGACAGCCTGATAGTTGTTGGACCCATATGACCAGCATAAAGTACCCCGGGCCGACAAAATTGCTCTCCTAAATTTGGTGGTGTCAGTTTTTGGATGCGCTGGTAACTTTGGGCATATGCGCAGGTATGCTCGTAGCTCTGTCTATTGTGTGGTCATAAATAAAAACTGACAGAAATGACAGACTATGTACTGTGTGTACTCAACTGGATGACGAAAAACATTTTCTCTACGACTGCAGCAAATACAATGACATAAGAACAAAATATATGCCACCGTACTATATCACTAGTAAAAATGAAAAAAAGAAAAAGAATTGACCCATCCTCAGAAATTTATGCTAATTGCTTAAATTTGCTACGAGACCCATCGCACAATAAAATAAATATAGCCTTCGTAATAAGTATACAGCAGAATAATCAAAACATAGAACTCCAATAAGGTAAAGGTGCATATTCATACCAAAATGCCTAAAAATAAAATTGCTAAAATAGTATAGGCCTACATTTAGAGGCTTAAATTGTGTGCCTAGATGTACAGAAACGATATAAAATTAACATATGATGATTTCATTACGTATAAATTAATAAAACTTTTTGAGTTGTGAATTTGAATTAGGGGGCCGAAATTTATTTAGATGGAATGAAATCATCATATTTAAAGATTTATTTCGCTTCATTCGATTGAGGCACATAAATTAAGCATTTAAAAGTATACAATTTTAACAATTTTTTTTTCCAAGCATTTTTGTGTGAATATGCACATATTGTTTTAATTGTAAAATAACTGCATGATCTGTTTTTAAACTGTAATCCACATTTCCAGAGTACCCACCCACCATATGATGTCATAATGAACTGCGTGATGTGTACAATGACATCATAATGAATGACGTCATGAATGATGTCAATAAGTACGTCACGAACGCATGTTTGATGACGGTCTATGCGTTGTTGTATAAATTGTTTGCTTTTACCATTTAATAAATATTCTGTTGAATATTTTGAAACTAATTTGACTGGCCGCTGTCAAATTAGTTACAAAATATTCAACAGCTTCCCTGTATAGTTTTAAGGAAATTGATAACTAAAGCATTTGGGGATCGATCAATCCCATCACACCGTGTGGGTGGAGCTTAGCTAGTGATGGGCGGGGCATAGCTAAAAATGGAAAGGTCCATTGATTCACTGCCGCCACAAATATTCTGTAAACAACTAGCCTCATATGCCCTTGAGAGGACTGAGTGTAATGAAGTGAACTTGGCCGCAGTCAGTACTAACCCCACTAATCCAAACCAGTAAGTCCATTGATGTTTCAAGGCATCTATTAACATTACTTTTCATTGTTTTATATACCAAAGAGACTTCATCCGTAACAGAATAGGCCAAGCAATGGATCGACTTTGGCAATTGAGGTTTGACAAAAGTGTTAACAAAGCTTTCTCACAGTACCTGGGTTCGTTGATGGTATTTTACAACAACAACAAATTCCCAACCCGAATCAACCTATGCGAAGCAGAATGGATATTGACTACGCAATCTGTTTGTTAACATGTTTTTCTGCGACTACAAAGCCAACGGCTGTTGTTACAGAGGATTCTGACTGATTTCAGCTGGTAATCCCTCACCCTGATGTCATAGATACGTCATACCCTTACATGGTGAGCCCAAAACAGACTTTGACAGGGAATCGAACCCACAACCGGCGACAGCGCCAAGCGTCATAGCCCAAAAACGCTTCCACCAGACCAACGGCACGAGACATTGTGGTTTATGATACTTGGCGCTGTCATCGGTTGTGGGGTAGATTTGCTGTCAATGACAATACCCTGTAATGCTACGAATACTTGTATAATCAAAACATACTGTGTGCGTCACTATGTTGAAAGAGAATGTCGATACAACCCTCCCAGAAGTTCTATTCTTCATGTGTGCGCTTAGTGGGTGTGCTACCACGTCAAGACCATATGGAATTGGCAAAGTTACCATTCGCACGTACGCAGTACTGAAAATGTCCAGTCTTCATGTCTCCATCATCCTCGAAAGAGTGTATCGAAAAGGCAGGGGAGGAAGCTCTGCTGGAAAAAGCAGACGAGGTGGGGTGGGAGAACATGCGCAAACGACAGCTCCACACGGGTAGTGAAGTTCCAGCTGAAGGTAGTGACTGCTGCAAGATACGTGGCTCCAGAGAAGCCTTCGACAACAAATGATGCAGCCGCCTTCCATAGACATCGGACTTATCATCAAGTGCAAGCATGACGTGGCAACATAATCTCCCACTGAGAACTGCAGTTGGATAACATCTCCCGCTGGTCCCGTGCCAATCAGAATGGCTCAGCAAGCAAGAAAACGTGCACCTGCCAGAAGAATGGCCTGTAGTAGACTTCAGCATGTGGCCAGCGCAAGGGCATCACATGCCTTAAAGGGTCACGATTGGAGAACCATGATGATGATGATGATGATGGTGATGATGACGACGACGACGACGACGACGACGACGACGACGACGACGACGACGACGACGACGACGACGACGACGACGACGACGACGACGACGATGATGATGATGATGATGATTGGTTGAGGGGTATATACATTTTCTGTAATGACGAATTAGCATGTCTTTTAAACTTAATTAGTTGCAATGTATGACAATTTGTCCCGATTCTAATTTATTTTGATCGATTTTGATGTTGACCTTGAACCTTGACCTTAGCGCATGATTTTGACCATAGATCATTTAAAAAGCATCACAAAAGTAATGAAGATCGTAATTATTGGTGGAAATGACATCTCAAATGTGTTGTTTCTAGATTGCCATAGTGTGTAGATATACGAATTTGCTCAGATTTGTTCTTAATTTAGTCAATTTTTACATTAATCTTGACATTAGCGCACGACCTTGACCATTGCTCATCTAAACAGTATCAATAAACGAATGAACTCCTAATTATCGCTGGAAATACAATCTCAAATGCGTTTAAATACGCCGCCAGAGTGTGTAGATAAGAGAATGTGTTCAAATTTCGGCTTATTCCGGTCAAATTTGATGTTGGCCTTGAAATTAACATACCCCCTCCACCCACTTTACCGTTTACGACCTCAAAAGTATCATCAATGGAATGGCCATCCTAAAGTTATTTGGAAATGACAGCTTAAATGATGCGCTTCTATAGTACTTACTTCCAAAACTATGTCACTTTGTCTATTTAACCCTGCATAATGTCTGCCATAATGTCGGCCATCTTGGATTTGAGCCAAAAACAAGCTTTTCCCATGGGTCGATTCTGGTGGGGAATATATTGTGTTGTAATATACCATCAATGAACCCATTTCAGGTGGGAAAGATTTGTTAACATTTTTATTCAACCAAAGTCGTGTGTTGCTGAGCCTAGACGTGCAATGTCGTGTTTAGGCTTGCAGAACCCGCAGCTGAATAGGGACCGCAGAGATCGGGGTGGGCAGAGGATACAAAGATTGATTAAAACCCTCATCATTGCAATGGGGTGATGTGGCCACAACGTCCATCCACCATTGCAAGGCGGCCGCAACATCGCTACAGCTAAACTGACTACTGCAGAAGTGGGTAGAATGCTGTTATGTAGTTTGGACACCAAGTATGTATGATTCTCAGAATTAATGAATCGATTAGTTGGCCCAGTTTCTCGAGATAGAGTCACGATTTCGTTGCATCAATCTTCCTACTCATAAAGTACCGCAGATAACTTCTATATATCTGGGGAAAAATTTACTCTATATTTAGACCATCATCGCAGCAGTACACGACGCACATGGCGCTAGTTGCCACAGGCGGGCTCCAATTTCCGCCAGTGACGTCACTTGATGCCATTCTCGGCTACAGGTCATTTCAAGCTCTTCCGACACGAATAGAGGATCATTTCGACTGAATGACGTGAAAGCTAGGTTGGTTCTATATGTATGAGTTCTTGTTTATGCTTTCGTCGTCTCACGAGTCCACGCAAGTACCACAACGTGGCACGTGACGGCATGACAGCGGAAGCCGTCTGTTTGGTTGACGGATTGAAATGTCTTCGTCGCGCCAAGGCATCGATTCTTGATCAGCCCACAGATTTAGCGCGCAATATTCTGAATATTTCTTTGTATGGTTGCGAGGGAACTACCTATAGAGAACCCATCGCGTATTTCGAAAATAATTTGCCTGTATGTCGTTGATGCCCGAGTGTGTATGGCACTCAGGTAATAAGGTGGTGGCCATTTATTTTGACAATTCCGTGTGGAAAGATGTCGTCTGCATAATAGAAAGAAATGGGTTAGGAAAAAAAAGCAACCGTGGATAGCTGTGCTCCTTGTTAGCAGACGACAAGATGTTCGGGCACGTGAATGGACGTAGAAAAGACAGGTCAAGTAATTACACATAGAACGGCCGCCATTAAGTGAGTCAATGTCGTCCGCTACTATAACACATGGAGAAGTTGTTTTGCTCATTGATTTATTCTTAAAGTCGGCTGCTGCTGCTGTTGCTGTGGTTGTTGCTATGGGTTAACTGTCTGCCTGCTGAATTTCTTCATACGACATTTTCCATGGGTGTTAAATCTGAATATACTTTCAGTCAATTTGTTTTCAAAATATTTAGCACGCTCAGAGTTATCGTCCATTGAAATTGTTGTTAGGTGGCTTGCAGCAGCGAAACAGTTAACTTGGAATATTTGTAAAGATCGCGTTCTTCATTGGATGCCGTTGCATGTTATGCAAGGGCGTTATTTACATTAGTAAGAATGTTATCCCATCCTGTTGAAAAACGCCATTACCATCACCATCTTTATCGTCGTCGTCTTTGTCGTCGTCATCTTTGTCATCATCTATTTCGTAGTCATCTTTGTCGTCGTCATCTTTGTTGTTGTCATCATGTTTCTCGTCGTCTTTGTCATCATCTTTGTCATCATCATTACAGTCTTTATCGCTGTTGTCTCTGCCATCTTTGTTGTGATTCTTGTCTTTGTCGTCACCATCTTTGTCGTCATCGTCTAACTCATCGTCATCTTAGTCTTCGTTATTTATGCTGTCGTTTTCATCTTTGTCTTCGTCTTTGTCGTTGTCTTTGACGTCATTGTCGTCCTTTTCATTGTTGTCTTTGTCGTCTTTGTCATCTTTGTCATCTTTGTCGTAATTTCGTCATCATCTTTGTCGCCTTATTCGTCGTCGCCATCATCGTCATATCGCCTTTGTCATCGCCTGTCCTCGTAGTCCTCTTCGTCATAGTTGTCGTTACCGCCATCGTCTTTGTCATCGTCGTCTTTGTCGTCGGCGTCTTTGTCATCGTCGTCTTTGGCTTGTCAGAGTTGTCGTCGTCGGTGTTGTTGTCGTTGCTATGTTTCTGCACGCGGTACTGCTGCTGCTGCTGCTGCTATTGGTGCATTGAACATAGTGTACGTATGACTGCACTCTAGAAATAATTACATATGAATTTTACTTCAGTAGTCAAAGTGGTAATCCAGCCGTGCCTAATCACCAATTATCGTCCAATTAGTCTTGTACCCGGCTGTACCGTTTATATATGTTCGGCGGTCGTTGTAACGCGTGAATTACGGGTGTAATTATAACCAGTTTTGCTTATTTAGCGGAAAATGATGGCCGGAATAATGTTACGTCATAAAATCAATACGATTACGAATAAGTTACTATTAATTACTGGCCCAGATCGTATTAAGCATCACATTGATCTTGTAATAACCATTGGTCTAAAAGTTCCAGAGTCTGTGTTGGCATCCGATCTGTCGCTGAAGCATTTGACGTCATAATCAAATACGGCACGTGCTCGTTGACGTCACAATCAAAATCGCAGCTCCGTCGCTAACATCTACGAGTTGTATGTCTGATGAATTTAAATTAATAAAAATTGGGTTGAATCTTTCGAAACTAATTTGACTGGGGCGTTACTATACAGCACCCAGTCAAATTAGCTTCAAAATATTCGAACATTGAAATTTATATTCCGGTAATTCAGGTTTCAAAGTTTCGAATCGATTCCAAGGCAGAGGTTAGCTATAAATCGCTCAATTCGTTGGTTATAGATCTCAAACTATCACTGTAGTAAAATGCTGACAATACGAGATATCATGCAAGTAGACCCTATATAAGGTCATACTCAATTACGTTACTAGATAGCTGACGTCACAATAATAATGACGTATTAATCATATGTCCATCATGAACACCGGAAAGTCCGTCATGTATACGAAATGCATGTCTTTGATAGAGTTACTATTTAATAAATATTCTGTTGAATATTTTGAAACTAATTTGTCTGGGGAAAGTTGCTGCCAGAGGCAGCAACATCCCCCATTCAACATACGTTCCAAAATATTCAATAATCACATTAGTTTCAAAATATTCAATAATCACATTAGTTTCAAAATATTCCATAATCACATTAGTTTCAAAATATTCAACAGCCTACATGCATAATTACCTTGAAAATGTGATTCGTGAAAGCCAGGGTTCAAGGTATATAACTCGATTGCAAAAGTAGGCGGAGTTTAGCTAAAATGGGCGTGGCATATGTTAGAAATGAATCCCTCCATTCCCAAAATCTATGTTTTGTCGACCTTCAAGCATTTCCAGAAGCAATTTATTGCTTGATGCGAATTTCCTCCTGATTTAGGCCTATGTAGAAACAGTTGAAAATGGAGGAATCCAGTTTCCCAGTCAATCATCTGACGTCATAATCAACTACGTCACATGCAGGCTGACGTTATAAGCAATTACGCCATGAATGACGCGATTTAGTCCGAATTAAACATTTAATAATCCGTTAAGTTATATGAATTGCATGTCTTAACTATTTAATAAACATTCTGTTGAATATTTTGAAACTAATTTGATGGGGCGCTGTAGCTGCCATAGGTAGCAACAGCATCCAGTTTCAAATTATTCAACAGCTTACCTGTATAGTTTTCTGAAAATTGAGATTCAGAGAGTGCAAAGATCGACGGATCCCAATATACGGGCAAAGCGTGTGTGTAGCTTAGCCAGAAATGGGCGTGGCATAGCATGAACGTTTCCTTTTATTCTAAGGGAATTTGATGTGGACATAAACACCAACTTACATTTGCATTAAAATATTCAGCAGAATAATTCCATTTGATCAATATTTGATCATTTGCCTCAAATAGTTAAGAAACAAGGTGTTTTTAACGGCTACCCGCTTTTGCAATTATTTTTACACCTGTCCTTATGCCGCGTATTTTAAGCAATACAACTATCCACTCGGCTAATATATAAAGGTAATGTTTAAGCATCTCATAGAAAGCAGGTACTTTGAACTTAAACATTCTAAACACTAAACACAAGTTTAACTGTTTCACTCCTGGAAGCAACTAGACAATCATTTCAAAGAGCAAAAACTCTTGACGTGTTGAACATTTTGAAAAAGATTTGACTAAAAGTTGTTGGTGGCTTGGCCACCAACAACTTTCAGTCAAATCTTTTTCAAAATATTTACCGAGTCCACTGATAAAGCCGTTGGAATATGTTGTCTGCAAAAACTCAGCAGTCAAACGGTTAGTTAACAGGCGTCATGGAATGTGTACAGGAGGCCTACAGCTAATAAATAATCTAACACGTTTCCAGGACAAAAACAGAAGCTTGTTAGCTTGATATCTGACCGCCTGCTGCAAACCAACAGACAATAATATCAGTGGACAATAACTCTGGACCTGCTGAATATTTTGAAAACAATTTGTCTGAATGTTGTTGGTGGGTTAACCAGCAACAGCTTTCAGTCAGATTGTTTTCAAAATATTCGACATATCCAGAGTTAAACTTCATGGAAAATGTAGTCTGCAGAAATTCAGCAGACAGCTAATTATTATTAGCAATAAACGTTCACTGGAATATTTTGAACATAATTGGATTGGAAGATATCGCTGCCTTAGGTAGCAATACCTTTTAATCCAATTATGTTCTAAATATTAAACAGTACATTTTACTTTGTTTCGGAAACAGTTGGGTTATTTATGCGCTGTACTGTGCACACTACATAACCCTTAACGAGATACACACGTGCTAGGTGTAAAGCAACACACGCCATTAAAAAGAAGTGCTTACACAACTATACCCTCATCCCTCCCCAGCTATGGTGGCCACAGCACACATGCACTAGGCGGTAAATACCTAGGAATCAGCAAAGATAGACGCCACGTGATTAGGCGGGTAGATAGAGAACAGATTTTTGATACCGCGCGAGTGAAAACAAACACCATCTGGCGGGTAGGGAGAGAAACAACAAACATTGGATCTCTAATGCGTCTACAGTTTAATATATCTATAACGGCTAGATGGGTTCGTGGGTGGTGGGAGACATTAAACTGGCGGTTCTTTAAGACCAGTCATTTTGTATACCCGAAATACATTTCCTTAGGAAACGGTCCGTGATTGTTTAACCCTTCCATGGCGAAGCCCGTCACAATCGGCCTCTATATTGGTCTAGGAATGTCCATTTTCCGGCCAAGAAAATTCACTTTTTTTAAAAAGATTGTACCCACAGGAATGATAGGCTCGATAACCCAGACAGCCATTTTGGAAGCAAATTTTCAAAACATAGTCTTCTCTTGGCCTGCAAATGAACTTTCACTCCGTGAATATTTTGATATTCCTCACCAAATTTACCCATTCAGCGGTTAAGATATGATTGGCTTGTGCATACAGTGCAGCTCCGAAGTAATTTAGTAGGTTTCCAAAAGAAAATCCAAATATTTTGAAAGATAATTTGATTGGAAGACATTGCTGCCTAAGGCAGGAATATCCAACAGAACATTTCTTACTAACTAATATAATTACGCTTCTGTTTGTTTGTATTGGAAACGTGTTTACTTATTTATGGGCTGTACTGTAGGCTATCGCGAGATTTTGAAGCTATTTCTCATCTGTATAAGTATCGTGGGCATGATTTGTGTAACGATACACATCATTGGATTTCTCGCATTCCTCTTCACACGCCGGTACATTTGTCATTTGCTCTGGCTATGAGGAACAAGTGCATATAGCAAGTACTTACAAGTAATTACACAGGCAGACACTCAGGCTGGTAGGTTGGCAGGCTGGCAGGTAAACATGCAGACAGACAGACAGACAGACAGACAGACAGACAGACAGACAGACAGACAGACAGACAGACAGACAGACAGACAGACAGACAGACAGACAGACAGACAGACAGACAGACAGACAGACAGACAGACAGACAGACAGACGGACGGACGGACGGACGGACGGACGGACGGACGGACGGACGGACGGACGCACGCACGCACGCACGCACGCACGCACGGACGGACGGACGGACGGACGGACGGACGGACGGACGGACGGGCGGACGGACGGGCGGGCGGGCAGGCAGGCAGACGCCTGGTAGGATACTTATACAGCGAGGAAGTTAGACGGAGCCATGTTATCATTTCTACTCTAGAAAACATTGCAGAGTTACGGTACTTGCTTATGATGAGAAGGCATGGACTATTGGTTATCTATGGTAATCTCTCAAGATCCGTGGTGCATGGGAATGATTCGAGATTACATCATTGCCAATATGATTGACAATGGGCAATGTTTACATCAGTAACTGGAGAGAAGAATGTCAGCTACACATTATTTGGACTGTAAAATCAGACGGGTCTCTTTAAACAGATTATACACATAATTATATACATAATCGTTTCTTCGTGTCAGTTATCTTTAAAACTTGTTTACTGTTGCTTCAGGCGTGGTTAAATGCTTTCCACAATAACCGAAATAGAGGAGTCTATGGCTCTATACTGCAGCGTAGTGTTTACGCAGTCTGGTATACAATCTTCCAAATCAGCCTTTTTGGACCATAGAATGGAACCCGTCCAATTGCAGTATATTTGATGCTGGTATTTTCGATGATTTGAAAATAGATTTAATAATTTTCCACGACCCCATTACGGAATTTAATTGTGTGCTTGATGGAGTATTTTTTCAATAGTGTAAAAAACCGAGAAGAATTTCACCATTGCTATATGTTAGTCACGATAGACACATATACATGCCATTCTGGTTGGTTGCTTACCTCTTTTCTATGCTTGTAAAAAGGTCTTGGTGCACAAAAATAGCCTTTTTGATATTTTGGCAACAACTGTCGACTATTTCCAGAATAGACGAATCTGCTCCAGACCCCCATATTTTTTCGTACCAAAATAATGCTGTTTAACTCTTTCACGACGAAGCCAGTCAAAACCGGTCTCTGTAATAGTCTTGGTGAATGCCCATTTGCAGGCTATGAGAATAATATTTTTGAAATTTTACCACTGTAATGACTGGTTCGATAACTGAGCCAGTCATTACAGTGATAAATTTTCCAAAATAGTCTTCTCTTGCCCTGCAAATGGACATTCAATAAGTAAATATTTTAATTCTTTGAACAAATTTAGTCATTAAGGGTTAACGCAGGTATGTGGGTGTAAGTTGTTATGTTGTGGACACTATGGAGGTATCCGACCTGTTATTCATGTATCTGACGTCATAGTCAAATACATCACTTCCTAGTAGACATTTCAATCATATCTCTGTCATGAAAATCGAAAAAGGTCCGTCCAGAAGTTTACGAATCCCCGCCCCCGACCCCACCACCCACCCCACCAAATAAGGGGCCGCCATATTAAAAAAAATATCGCATTTTACACTTTTGAACCCGTAATCCCAATAGCTAGCTTTTACAGTAATGATGTATGTAAGCTGTTGAATATTTTCAAACTAATTTGACTGGAAGCTGGTGCTGACTTAGGCAGCACCAGCTCTCAGTCAAATGAGTTTCAAACTATTCAAGAGTATTCTGACACGTACATAACGAATTTATTATATTTGGCAGCAGCAGCAGCAGCAGCAGCAGCAGCCATTCCCTTCTTAACCGACTCGATAAAGGGCCCAAACTTCTAATTAGACCTGGGCCCCACACATGCTTAATTCGTCTCTGGATGTTAATGTTAATCAGCGGTGTTCGGGCTGGAATTGGACCGTGAGTTGTTCGCACTAGCACCCACGCCTATCAACACGCACCGGAAGTTGTCGCAATTACAATGTCGCGTTTCATATCCCTAATATGGTTTCCAAATCTAAGCAATTCCCCGCTACCAATCAGCCGTTATTGCATTATGTTTATTAGGCGTCATTTAACGCAGCCAAAGAAAGCCATAGATATGTGATTTATCATTATAGTGACACGCGTACATGGCACAATGTCAGGTAGTTTTCGTTTTCAGGTATGGATCCGTCTGTTTCCGTTATTAGGAAAATAACGAGATGTTCGATTAGTTATATATTTCCGAGGAAATACGTAGGCCTAAGTGATGTTACTGGGGGAAAATAATTTGCTTGGCAAATATTCCTTTCCTTGGATAGATCTGCACTTTTCTGGGGGCATTTGCGTTGGTGGTAGGGGACGCAGTTTGTGTCCACATCAATTCAAGTAGATCATTGCCGCCACCACCCCCACCCGGCCCTACCCCTCACGCATGTCTCCTGCAAACCTAACGTCTAATCGTAATAATAATGGACCTTTCCATTTTTAGTTACGCTCCGCCCATCTCTAGCTAAGCTCCGTCCACACCCCGATCGTGTTGGGATCAATCGATTTCTGAACTCTCTGACAATCAATTTTCAGAAAACTATACAGGTAGGCTGTTGAATATTTTGAAACTAATTTGACTGGGTGCTGCTGCTGGAAAACAGCGCCCAGTCAAATTAGTTTCAAAATATTCAACAGCATGTTTATTAAATAGTAGAGACATACATTTTGTACAACGTGTCGGATACTTAATAGTTATAGAATCATTTATGACGTAATGATTATGACGTCATCATGCATGTCGCTTAGCTGATTATGACGTCATATGACGCCATTACCCTGCAAAGGACCATTGTATGTTTAACCACTATGATTGTATTCTAACGCATAGTGACGATGCTGGTATTGCAGGTTGCTTTGCAAATGTAAATGTATTTTGCCAAATAAGAAGTTCTGACGCCTGAAAGTTCAGTTGTGTGCGTGCGCGCGTACTTGCAAGCAAGTGAGCGTGCGTGAACACGTGTATCCATGCATCGCATAAGACGCGGGCGGGTGGAGGTGGGTTGTGACGATCGTCAATGTCCTTAACACTTTCCGTGATTATCTTGCAGTTTTAGTTAACCAGATTTCAGCTTCCATAGTATCATCCACCTACATTGCCGGTGTGGTTGTGGCCTGGTTGTAAATAAATTGAACTGAATTGAATTGCTAATGTTGCTGCTACTATTGCTGCGGCCACTACAACAAATACCATTATCGTATTCTACATCCCTACGGCTCTACCACAAATACTAATAAAACTATCGTTAGCTCAAGAAATATATAGCACCACTACAGCCACCACTGCCCAGCTCTGTATATCACACATTCTATGCTGACACAACAGAGGCCCTCATTAACATATATACATAAATTATTTACAATTTGTACACATTTTTACATCTATGTACACACAAAGAAATTCTGACAGATTATTATTATCATTATTATTATTATTATTATTATTATTATTATTATTATTATTATTATTATTATTATTATTATTATTATTATTATTATTATTTGAAAGTCGCACATACACCTTAAATCACACACAGTTCTTTCAGCCACAAATTGGAACGTACGCCTGCACACGCTTCTACATATCTTACAATAATTAAAGAATTAATTCCTAATTTGCTTATCCCTTTCCAAGAGCATTTTTGTTCCACGATAGCAGATTATGATGCCCGGATTAACCCGACTAACTGACTATCAATTTGAGAGTAACTATGCAGGTAACTTGTTGAATATTTTGAAACTATCCTGGCCGGGCATTGTTGTAACTTATGGTACCAACATCGTCCCGCCTGGATAGTTAAAAAATTCTCAACAAAATGCTTATTAAATAGTGGTTACACACAATTCGTGTAACGACGGGCTAAGAAGAATCCTTCATGAAGTAAATATACAGAACCTAGTCCACAATTTCTCGCTCCCTTCGCTCGCTCCTTCACCCACTCCCGCATGCTCGGTCCTGCAACCCCCCACCACCCCACCCCAACGGGTGGATGGTGGTGGTGGTGGCGAGGCACAACTTTGGGCCTCGTAATTAATCCACGTTTAGATGAGTGTATATGTTGGATTTGAAAGATGAAAGCGTTGTTGATTGTGTAATGTTTTTCGGTAGTGAGTTCCACATTTGTGTTGCTGAATGTGTATAGCTGTTCTTACCATAATATGTTCGTATTTTTGGAGGTTTTAAGTGGCCATAAGTTTTCGATCGCAGATTTAATGTGTGTGCTTCATCCATGGGTGTAAACATATTGGTAATATATATTGGCGTGAGGTTGTTTAGTGCTTTGTATGTCATTATGGGTTTTTTATAGCCATTCTCTGAGTTAACGACGTCCATCTTAGGGTAGTATATAGTTGTTTTGATGGAGTTCTATATGGGACGTCTAGGATAATTCTTGCAGCACGCTTTTGTAATTTTTCTAATTTGCTTAATAGAGTTGGAGTACCTACATAATAGACACGACTACAATAATCTATATGCGATAATATGTATGCTTTGTAAAACAAGTTGCGTTCATCGATACTCATAAACTGTTTGTTTTTCTTTAGCATATATATAAGTGAGGCTATTTTGTTGCATATTTTGTTTACATGGTGTTGCCAAGATAAATTCCCGTTTATATGTACGCCTAAAAGTTTTACATTGTCTACAATACCTAATTCTCCGTTATATATGGGTATTTTAATTTCCCCCTCATTAATGCGCTTAAGTTTGTGTTTAGTGCTTATCATTAATAGTTTGGTTTTGTCGGAATTTAGAATCATTTTATTATTTTCACACCAGTTTTGGACAGAGGCCATATCCCCAGACAGTTGTTCAGTTATATTTCGTACATTGTCAAAATTACAATGCATAGTAGTATCATCGCAATACAAGTCCACGTTGCTGTTTATGCCCATATGTAGGTCATTTATATAAATAATAAATAGAAGCGGTCCTAGCACTGAACCCTGAGGGACACCTACTGTTACCGGTAAAAAACCTGAAATCTTATCAGAAATAGACACATATTGCCGTCTGTCTTCCAGATATGATGCGAACCACTTTAACGTAAGGGAATCAGATTTATAGATGGCTAATTTTCGTAGAAGAATGTCATGATTTACAAGGTCAAAGGCTTTCCTGAAGTCTATCATAATAGCTCCTACAATCTCGCCATTATCGACCGCAAATCTCCATTTTTCTATTAATTTTAACAATGCGGTTTCGCAAGAATGCTTTGGCCTAAAGCCGGACTGAGACTCATATAGTAAATTATAGGTACTTAGAAATTTATATAAATAATTATGGACGTGTCTTTCAATGATTTTGGACAAAATTGGTAGAATGGAAATTGGTCTGTAATTACTGATCTCACTTTTATTATCTGACTTATGTAAAGGTTTTACTTTAGCGTATTTCCATATAGTTGGAAACACACCTCCGTCTATACTTTTATTAATAATGGCTGTAACTGATGGCGCGATAACTGATGCAGATAATTTTAGAAAATGGGCATTCAATTCGTCATATCCTGCCGACTTATTCGTTTTTAAATTTGTAAGTTCTTTGTAAACGTAATCTACTGATATTGCAGGTATTCTAAACTCAGTTTCATTTGGCACTTTACTGCTAACATGCATTTTAAGAGCATTCGTTATCACGTGATCTGGGCCGTTTATTGATTTTGCGAGATCTGCAGCTACTGTACTAAAATATTGATTGAACATTTCACAATGTTGTGCTGTGTTTCTAATGTCATTACCGTCGGAATCATATAACACTAATGGCATTTTACTAGATTGTGGGTTTATGTTTTTCATAATGGTCCATATATTAGAGGGATTATTTTTATTTTCAGCAAGCTGTTTACCGAAATAGTTTCGCTTTGCCCTTTCTATTAGGGACATAACTTTATTTTTAAACTCTTTATATTTAACCATATCTTTTACCTTTTTGAAATAATCGCGATCTTTCATAGCTTTTAAAATATCCTCGTTAATACAACCAGGTTGACAACACTTTTTTACTCTACGCTCGATGACTCACAGTATCCGATGAAATGACGTTTTTTAACCACATGCATATTACTAAGCGCTGGTGTGAACAGATGATCTCGCTGGATCTAGATTTTTCCGAATAAAGTGCAAAGCAAGAGCGAACTGTTCTCTACTCCACACAAATTAGGGAATAAACTTGTGTTCATCCAATCAAAGAGTCTTTATTACCAAATTATTGAAGCACCATTGTTCTGCTCGACGTTTTACTATTGGATCGTACCAGCATGATCGAATTTCAAATTTCACGAACTATATGGCGTTCGGTGAATGAATGCGTGGATCATCGTCCTCCTATGATGAACTAATGGTGAAAAAAGAAAGAAAAACGGAACAATGCATATTTAACCTCTCTTGTGTCAAGTTTTTTTTAATATTCACCACTGGAATGACTGGCTCGGTAACCGAGCCAGTCATATAAGTGGTACATTTTCCAAAATACAATTCTCTTGGCCTTCAAATAGACATGGCTACTAAGCAAAAACATACATTTTTGTTACCGTTACCCTTTTGATGGTCAACCCGGCCAAAACTCAAGTGGTATATTTATAAAAAAAAAAATAGCCTTCAAAAATTAAAATTACTTGAAAAATGTTGACCATTAAAACGATTAATTGATATAAGTAGTATTTTGAGCGCTTTGAGGCGCTGTTAACACAAGAGCGGTTAAATAATCCGTTTAGCGCAATGTAAACGCACTATTAACGCAATGATGTCCTCGAGTTCAACGCATACGCCTTGCGCTGGGCGTACGCGATAGGCCGATGTGCATTAGTGTATGCAGTTTTTATTGCGTTTTGGGGTTGTATCAATACATAGAAATGAACCCAAATGCATACAGATTTTGTGGTTACACTAGACGCAGTGCGTTTTGTGCGAGTTGCGTTACACACGTAGGCTGCGTAAAAGATTAAATTGTTCCATTTTTTTAGCAAAGAATACCATACTGAAACTGAAACTGAATGTGTTTACCATGGTCAATGTCAACAGTGCAAAATTTGTGCAGTAATTTATAGAATAATTTCTGCACTGAAGTTGATACATTTGTCATGGTGTCGTGGGAAGTGTCTCTAAAAGTGGTCATGCGGCTATGCATTTGTTACAATATATTCAAATTATATTCTAAGTTTTCGTTCCTCTAAAACATTCCAAGCTACTCACTTTCTCATATTCTCATGACACGACGGCCACACATTGGACCTTTCCAGTTTATCCATCCATCATATGACGTCATAATCAACTATATGAAGAGTAGGATGATGCTATACTCAATCACAGCATGAATGACTCGATTTAGTCCGTCTTAAACGCTTAGTAATCCGACACGTTGTACGAATTGTATGTCTTTACTATTTAATGAGCATGTCGTTGAATATATTTGACAGCTAACCTGCATAGTTTTCTAGAAATTCAGATTCAGAGAGTGCAGCGATCTATTGATCCCAACACGAGCGAGGTGCGAGTGGCGGTTAGCTAGAGATTCACACGGCATAGCTTAAACTGGATAGGTCCATAGCCAGCAGTAACATCTCTCAAATAAACAATTATACACTCACTCATTCCCGCTGTTATAGAATTGGGCATGTAGTATATGCACTGAGTAGAACTCACACAACTACGTAAAGTTCATGTTCAAGTTCTCGTTATTATTTCAGGTTATACAATAGCATATGGAGGTAAATCTATTTACATCATATAGTGGCGATGGAGTAATAGTTTTCAAAGTTAACATGGAATGTACATTGTTCCTTAGAACACTCATATATATGCGTTATGGCTGCCATAGTTACGAAAATCTACAGTAAAATTAGTTTAAAATTATTCAACAACTTAACTGTATAGTTTACAGGAAATTGATAGTTAGGGCATTCGGGGATCGATCAATCCCAACACAGCGAAGTGTGGGTGGACCTTAGATAGAGATGAGCGGGGCATAGCTAAAACTTGAATGGTCCATTACAATGTCATCTGCATGAAGGATCACAATGTAAAGAAATAAATTTAGGATTTCATAGGCAATTTCAGTTAGTGATGACAGACCAGAGATGGCAAGTTCTTACAGATATTGTTTCGATCATTAATATATGGAGAATAAGAAAGGCGAAAGTATCGCACACAAATGATTCGATGGATTGATACATATTTTAATTACGTTGAAAGCGTTTCCCGATATATTATTTCATAGAAGCTTGTTCCAGAGAGCATGTCACCATACAGTATCAAAGGCCTGTGATGGGCAGATAACTGGCCGGATCTGGCGGCGTCACCGTTATTTTTGAATATTTGAATTATTTTTCCAACTACCCACGTTTCAGCAACACATGCTTGGTTACAGATTATATTGAACAATTGTGTATACATTGGAAGAAGGATATCAGAGGTTATTATGATGTATTCATTAAAGAAATTATCAATTCCTCTTGCCGTATTTTTCGATAGTTTTAACGGCATGTTGAAGCTCTTCTCTTGATATTGAAGCATTGAGCTCAGGGTTTTCAGATACCAGTAACACTTCATGTTCGTTTTCATTTTAAGTTTCTTTTTGATTTACCCGCTTGAAGTATTCATGCAGTGGATTTACGTTGTTTTTGTTATCACTATCTGCTTGTCTTTTCTTTCCCTGATTTAATATTTTCCAGTAGGTTTGTATCGCTTTTTTCAAAATTCCGTAGTTTAGTGTGCAGTTGACTACGCTTTTTATTTGCGTATTTTACCAGCCATAAAGAGATGCTGCCATAATGGACCTGCATAATGGAGGAACCCAGTTTTAGCTATGCTCCGCCCATCTCTAGCTAAGCTCCACCCACACTTCGCTCGTGATGGGCTGTTGAATATTTTAAAACTAATTTGGCAGGATGTTGTTGCTGCCTATGGCAGCAACAGCGCCCAGTCAAATTAGTTTCGAAATATTCAACAGCATGTTTATTAAATAGTAAATACACACAATTCGTACAAGGTGACGGACCATTAAGCGTTTATGACTGACTAAATTACGCCATTCATGCCGAAATTGATTATGACGTTAGCCTACGTGCGACGTACTTCATCATGATGTCACATGACTGATCGATACACGGGATTCCTTTGTTTTCCTGGGATTGGGTTGAGGAGAATAGTTGGATGGCCGGTATCATTGTCACAGTTTCGTCCAGGCAATGTTTAACAGCTAGAGTATCGATGATCATAGGTGCTCTTGCTTTACGAGATAGAATGGTCAAATATTTGAATACACCTAATCGGCATGCATTCCTTTGACGAACGCTATTGACATAAATGTCAACGCGAATCATGTGACCATGTTATGCGATACGTCGGACAATACGTTATGTTTGCTCCAACGTGTACGTTGAGTCAACGCACTTCGTGTAATCCCGGCTGTACGGCCGAGGGTGGTGGGGTGGGGTGGGTTGGTAGGGTGGGGGTGAGGGGGGGGGGTTGTGGTAGTGGTGATTTCCGCCTCAGATTCAGTTTTTTATTCTCTCAGGCCGTTTCTACAACAGTATATGAGGTAGTTTTGATATATATAGTGTATGGTGTAGTAGTAGTAGTAGTAGTAGTAGTAGTAGTAGTAGCAACGGCGGCGGCGGCGGCGGCGGCGGCGGCGGCGGCGGTAGTAGTAGTAGTAGTAGTAGTAGTAGTAGTAGTAGTAGTAGTAGTAGTAGTAGTAGTAGTAGTAGTAGTAGTCAATATTGTCAACGCACTGGCTCAGAATCTTCAATAATTGAAAAAATTTAAGATATTTTGGTTTATCTTACTGCCTGAGATTTGTCATTTTGTTTGAGGAAAGCCATATGGCATTAATGTTAACCCTTTACTGGTTAAATTTGTTTAGTAAAATCCAAATATGCGCTTACTTATTTAATGTACATTTGCAGGCACAGACAAGGTCATTCCCGAGAATATACCACTGCAACGACTGTCTCGGTTCCCGAGCCAGTCATTACAGTGGTAAATCTTCAAAAATACTCCAATCCCCGCCGGCAAATGGACATTGCCCAAGATCACTAAATTGACCGTTTTTGGCTGACCATCATGCAAGGGTTAATGTTGAATGATTGAGATGGATATTATGGATAGCTATTTGAGTTTTGCTTTTACCAAGATGTCACGTAGATTCGGATTTTTCTTGAACGCAATTACTGGACGGTTGTTAAAGGGTTGTTTCAGTTTCTCCTGTAGGTTTTGATACTCATCTTTCAAGATTTTGGCAATTTCAACGTTTTTCCGATTATAGGTCAGAATGAATGGAATTTTGTCACGTTGATCAGATAAGCCTGGGTCCGAGTTTATTCCCCTTGGCCACTGTGTTTCGAGTTCTTTAATCCAAAACGATTCTCGAAGTTTTCTTTGTTTATCAGTTTCTTCTGCCGTATCTGAAAGGGGCGGCTGTTCAATCGGCATAATTTCAAAGTCACGAAGGACTAAATGGTCAGGAAGATTAAAATGTTCGGAAACATGTGTATCTTCCTCTAGCCTAATATCTGAGAGGTGTCGAGTTGCCCGCCATCTTAATGGACATTTGGTTTCGCCGACATACTGTTTTTGGCACAATTTGCATGAAATTAGATAAATAACATTTTCAGAGTCACAATCTAGATTAGACTGAATTTGGAACTTGCTTTTGTTCTGAAAGCTCGTGAAAGTATTCTGGTTTGGGAGAAATTCATCTAACTTGCACCTTTTCTTTCCGCATTTGCGAGATTCGCCTACACCTATAATCGGACGATTGTGAGAAATTTTTGTAGGCCGACGATTTGAGGCATTATCTGGAATGGTTTCCAAGCCGTCCAATGTTTCAGATTTGATTTTGCGCAAGAATCGTGAGGAGTAACCTCGTGGTTTGAGGGCTTTGAATAGGGTAGAGCACGCTTCTTCAAAGTTTTTCCTATCACTCGAATTCCTGTGAAAACGGATTATTTGTGATTTTACTATTCCTTTAAAAGTATGCGGTGGATGGAAAGATTTTTTGTGCAGTAGCTGATGCGAATCTGTTGGTTTGAAATACACTTTGTAGTCTAAGTAGCCAGCTGTTTCATACTTTAGACCTTTATATACAGTTACATCCAGGAAATCTACAGACATCTCGTCAATGGTTGCTTTTAATTTGATATTCGGATCGTGATTGTTCAGAATTTCGAAAAATTCATCAAACTCTGCCTTTGTGTGTTGCCAAATCATGAAAATGTCATCAAGGTACCTGCGATAAATGAGGGGCTGTTTTGGACACTTTTCTAACGCTTCCTCCTCCCACTCTGCTATGTAAATATTGGCAAAACATGGTGGTGGTGGTGGTGGTGGTGGTGGTGGTGGTGGCAGTGGCGGTGGTGCTGGTGGTGGTGCTGGTGGTGGTGCTGGTGGGGTGGTGGTGGTGGTGGTGGTGGTGGTGGTGGTGGTGGTGGTGGTGGTAGTGGTAGTGCCGGTGGTGGTGGTAGTGGTAGTGGTAGTGGTAGTGGTAGTGGTGGGGTGGGGCGGTGATGGTGGTGGCGGTGGTGCTGCTGGTGGGGTGGTTGAGGCGGTGGTGGTGGTGTTAATCGTGATGTCTAGTATCAGTCAATATTAAAGGTAATTAATAGTGTTAGCAGCAGCAGCAGTCCTCAGTTCCCTTATTGGTTAGAGAATTGCTTAAAAACCAGTTTGATAAAGCGGCACAGTTTCCGGAGCGGAGAGTCGCAAACGCGATGTAAAAATGCGCACCAGGTGGAACCCCCCCCCCCCCCCCCCCGCCCCCACCCACCCCTCCCACCCCCATTAGTAAGTGATGTGTCGCAGCAACGAAAAGGAACAGCGCAAAATGACGCGTTCAAACTGGTTTCAAGGATCCACTTTATTGGAAATTTTGTCAAAATATTAGTTTATATGATAAATAGAATCTCAAACTCTGTCCCATTTCATATGACTGTTATCAACCACGTCCGAAATTCGCCAAATCTCGCGTAGTGTAATAATTTTGGACTAGGTTGATAATACTAATACCAAATGGGACCTCGTTTCCGATCATCTGTATCTAACTTAACCCTTTCATGCCGAAACCGACAAAAACCGGAATCTGCAGTCGTTTTGAGGAATGTCCATTTTCAGGCCAAGAGAAGACTATTTTTGAAAATTTACCACTACAATAATTGGCTCGGTAACCGAGCCAGCCATTCCAGTAGTACATTACAAAGCCTTCTCTTGGCCTGCAAACGGACATTCAATAAGCAAATATTTTGATCTTTGTGATAAAATTTAGTCATTAACGGGGTAGGGGTACTAGTGCTTGCGTTCCATTAGCTTGTAGCATAACAACGTATTACTGTATATCTGTAAACTTAGCCCGAGGGAACAAAACTGTGCAAACAAGCATTGCTCTGCGTCTGACAAGTCATTCATAACTGTAGTCAATACGAGCGAAACGTTAGCGAGGAGATTTCTTCGTAGAGAACGTGTGCCCGTTTCATCGACGATCAGTCATACATTTGCAAGTAACGCACCAGATTCCCTGATTTCCAGAAATTTTCTATAATAAATTCCAGCTATGGAGAACTATTAAGAGATGTACGTTTTAGCCGTGAATACGGTAACAAAATCTTATTCCGTACAGAGAAATATGGAGAAATGGTGGGGAATTTGGAAAACAATTTGGCTGGAAGTCGATGTTTCCGAATTCCAGCGAAGTTGTTTTCAGAATATGAAGCATACTTTTAGCAATTTCATATATACGGTAGTTGATGTTTACGTTATTAAATATGGGATGAATTGGAAGCGATGGTGATGAGATCACAATCGTAGCGTTTTTCATTAGTTCCTGGAAGAATCACAAGGCCGTAAACAAAAATCCATACGAGATACCGCTAACAAATGGTCAAATAAAATAGGCCGAATTTGAGATAGCCCGCGCTGACCACATAACCCTGAGGACACCACGAGTCAGTGTCGTGGAGATACGAATCAGGAGCTAAATAATATTTGATTCCTATTTTATTTTGATAGGATTAACTGAAACACGTGGTACAATATTATGGTCCTTAGAACTATTTGAAAGATCGGTCTGGAATTTTATCGATTTCTTTAGCTAATTAAAGGTTCATATTCACGCTAAAATGCTTGAAAATAAAATTGTTAAAATTGTATAATTTTAGAAGCCTTACATTGTGTGTCTAGATGTAGTGAAACGACATAATTCTTAAAACATGATGTTTTCATTCCATATAAATAAAATACAACTTATCTAAGTTGTGAAACTGAATTAGAAACGCGAGTCCCTAATTCAAATTCGCAACTCAAATTAGGCTATAAAAAATCATTTACACGGTATGGAATCATCATATGTTAAAATTTCTTTCGTTTCATTGCATTGAGATACATAATTTAAGATTCTAAAAGTATACAATTTTAACGATTTTATTTCCAAACATTTTGCTGTGAATATGAATCTTTATTTCAAATATTTTGTGCTTTATCGAGGGTCAGAGTAGGAGGAATAGTGGAACCTGTAACACCCTGTGATTCGCTGATTATACATTCATACACTGACTGTTATTCCCTATAAATATATTTGTACCAGTTTTAGCTTTCCCTTGTTATAGTTAAGCCATATTAGAACTCCATAGGGATCTAGCTCTGAGGGATCGATTAACGTCTCTTCGCTGGAAATACGGCTCATGCTATTAACCCTTTAATGGTCAAGATTTTTCAAGAAAATTGAAATTCTTCCTCAGTTGAGATTCATTTACAAAAATACCTTTCGGTTGCCTTGCAAATTGTTTTTTTTTTGCTTGTGACCACTGCAGAGACATTCTTTGACCGGTTTGACCATGGTATTTATAATCAAAAAACGCAAATTTGTACTAACTCAGTGCCAATTTTCAGGAACAAGAGAAACGTAAAAAAGTTTGACAATTTACCACTGGAATGACTGGCTCGCTTGGAGTGCAAATAGAGATTCTTCAAGAACCACCGCAGAAGCAGTATCATCAGTTTGCCCGGATTGACAATAGACCTTTCCAGAGTATCCATCCATCATCTGACCTGATATGACATCATAATCAGCTCAGCGCGTGTATGATGATGTCACAATCATTACGTCACAAAGGGTTCCATGTCACAATCATTACGTCACAAAGGGTTCCATATAGACCGTCATCAAATCTCAAATACTCCTACACGTTGTATGAATTCTATGTCTTTGTAATTCTTTGCAATTTAATAAACATGCTGTTGAATATTTCGAAACTAATTTGACTGGACGCTGTTGCTGCCTATGGCAGCAACAGCACCCAGTCAAATTAATTTCAAAATATTCAACAGCTTACCTGTGTCGTTTTTTTGGAAATTGATAGTCAGGGTGTCCAGAGATCGATTGATCCCAACACGAGCTAGGTGTAGGTGGAGCTTAGCTAGAGATGGGTGGGGCCTAGCTAGAACCTGAAAGTTACATTAAATGGTTAAGTTGACACAGGCGTGGTTAAAGGTACATATTCACACCGAAATGCCTGAAGATTAAATTGACACAGTTGCGCTGAAATACTGGCTCTGCGGCGTACTGCCGCGAATAAATCCTATGTGCCTATGCTTCAAGAGCTGGCTGGCAAATGATCATTCGCACGTGCAGACATGGACTTTTTGTTTGAGGAATCCTGGCCTATACAACCGATAAACTCAACTAATATGGCGCCCACATGGTTACACCGAATATGGAGTCAGGTCATTGCAAGGTGGGTAGCATTGCATGCAGGGTAAATTGCACAGAAATCAAGAAAGAGGCATCTCATATCTCGTGCAAACGTTTCCTTATTTAACGGGACACGGGAACCTTAACATTGCCATCTTTGGCTCAAGAATAAACAATGACATTTTAGTTCACGATATTATGGTCTCAAAATAATCTTCAGAAAATTTACATTGAAATCCCGCAAAATAAATAACACGTGACACTACAACGGTAATTTTGTGGAGTCGATTTTCTGTGCTGTAAACCTTTGATGCGCGCCAATCACGCCGACGATGTTACGCCCCAATCATTACTGATTACACGGGTTGTTACATATTTATGTTATGCTTTCTCAGCGAAATTATTTTTGATGGAATTCATGTTATGGCCAGTAATATGTCTTTAGGAAACTCCGAAAATAGAAACACATCCTATTTTATTCAGACGATTTGGCGGAAATTACCGCTTTGTATGGCTAAAAATATCGCGCTAATGCTGACACGCGGTCTATTATAATCGCGGAGCCAGTGTTGCGATCAATATTTTATGAGATTATGGATGGAAAATCGAAGACTATGACGTCATTCGCGTTCGGATTCCGAAGCAGACCATTAACCGACTTCATTGAGCGCACACACACACACATACACACGCACGCAGGCACGCACGCACGCACGCACGCAGGCAGGCAGGCAGGCAGGCAGGCAGGCAGGCAGGCAGGCAGGCAGGCAGGCAGGCAGACAGACAGACAGACAGACAGGCAGGCAGGCAGACAGGCAGGCAGGCAGGCAGACAGACAGACAGACAGACAGACAGACAGACAGGCAGGCAGGCAGGCAGGCAGGCAGGCAGGCAGGCAGGCAGGCAGGTAGGTAGGCAGGCACGCACGCACGCGCGCGCGCACGCACGCACGCACACATGTAGCAGACGACATTGGTATTTATGTCCTTGATAAGATTAAATTATTGGTTACAGTTCTAAAACAATTTAACTGAAAACTGTTACTGCCTAGGGCAGCAACAGTTTTCAGTGACATTGTTTTAAATATATACACAACAGAATACGTATTTATTATTAAATCCTGAAATCAGGTTAATAAAATCCAGAACAGACTGTGTTAAGAAATCCTGTTTATCCGACTGCACATGATACATTCTTGCTGTGATCAATGTACGACTAGCAGACGACCCGCTCACGTGAATATCAGCCTCATGCCGGAATGATTGTCAGAGCTGACAAATGACATTACGACCTGCACTAAGCCACCGCCACACCTCCCCAAGATCTTTTTAAATAATGTGTTTTCATGCACACAAATTGGTGGCGTCTGGTGCATAGCAGAACACATTATGCTCAGCCAACGCTTGATTTAATAAGAGAAAACTGTGATATCGTTCTGGCTTAAGATGACTTGCCACACCCTGTACGAATAATCAACACTTAATCTCGTTACATATTACGATTTTTTCACTAAGATGCGGTTACGGCGCAGTAAGCAAAACCTCGGGAAAACTAGTTAGGTTGTATTATGTAGGCCTTTATTCTTCTACGGTACGAATACGGCGTGATTTTGGAAGTTGTACACCCCCACCAGCCCCCACCCCTCCCCTCACATCGTGTATCCCTATAGAACCTCCCCAGGATTTGGACCCACCCATAGTTTAGACCACACCCACGGCTCAAAGTACTGTTTTAATTTTTTTGTCGTATCTAACGCATTTGACCGAGCCTGACACCGCAGCCTGCAGAAATTGAAACAATTTGACGTTACTGGAATACTACTCGCATTGTTTGCAAGTTGTGTCGCGAATCGTCATCAGCGAGTAATCATTAATAGTATTGAGTCTATGTTACTTTCGTTGAATTCTGGAGTGCCGCAAGGCTCAGTTCTTTGCCCTCTACTATTTTTGGTCTTTATAACCGACATGCCCAGCGCTATCCTAAACCTATTAAGCTGTTTGCTGATGATACGTCCGTATACATAATATCTGACACCCTATAAACGCAAAGCGCTACTATAGACCATGTCCTATAGATGATAACCCAGTGGACGGACACCTGGCTGGTTGAATATAAAGCCTTAAAATCGACCTCCTTACTCGTCTCACTGCCTAATAACCACGGAATTCAGAAATACTTCCATCAAATTAGGATACACACCTCGGAATTACGCTTAACAGTAAATGCGGGCGGCTCACTGACGAGGAAACCCTAATATACAAGGCCCAGCACAAGCTTTCACTACTTAAGGGTCTTGAATCTGTACTAGAACGGAAATGCCTTGAAATATTCTATAAAAGCTCCATCAGGCCAGGTTTGGAATGCACTAACGTAGTTTGGGATAATCTACCATGGTATCTTATCACGAGACTAGAAAATGTTTTAAAAAGAAACACTTAGAACAGTAAGCGGCCTAACGCGTAGTGCACACACGGACGGTCTATCCGTGGAAACAGGAATTGAAACACTATCTCATAGATGGGAAACCCGCAGATTAGTTATGCTTTACAAAGTTGTGAACGGAATGACATGTGAAACTCTTACTAACCGCTTTCCCTTAATATCCCAGGCACGTTGACCTGCTTATGCACTATACTGTACTGAATCTGTTAATGCATGTGAGTACACAGTACTCGGAGTTCCTTCCACTCATACCATTCTTCCATTCTCTCTCTTTATCTCTTTCTCTCTCTCTCTCTCGCACTCTCTCTCTCTCTCTCTCTCTCCATCCCGCGCCTCCCCTGCTCCCTCCCCTCCCCCCTCTCTCTCTCTCCCTCTCCATCCCGCGCCTCCCCTGCTCCCTCCTCTCCACCCCCCTCTCTCTCTCTCTCTCTTTCTCTCCCTCTCCATCCCGCGCCTCCCCTGCTCCCTCCCCTCCACCCCCCCCCTCTCTCTCTCTCTCTCTCTTTCTCTTTCTCTACCTCTCTTTCTCGCTCTCTCTCCCCCTCCCTCCCTCCTTCCTTCCCTCCCCCTCCATCCCCCTCCCTCCTTCCCTCCCTCCCTCTCTCTCGCACTCTCTCTCTCTCTCTCTCACTCTCTCTTCAAATTTATTATTATATTATTATTTATTAATATTAATGCTATGTTGTGTATCCGCCACTTGTTATTATACTCCATTTACAATAATTGTATGACGAGAGAGACACGGGCATAAGACGTATGTCCTACCGTGCTCCCACTTCAACTAAATAAATTGAGTAAAAGTACGTTCCTACACCCATATGATGTGAATTTATTGCTCCCCGTCTCAAAACCACAGCAGAAGTTATTGGTTTGATAATATTATAGATTACGCTCAGCTACCCTATAGGTAAACTGACTTATCAATGCTCGGAATAGATCAAAGTTAATATCTCTCTTTAAATTTCAAGATTTTATACGTGTGAACTGAAATATAAATTATCTGCTCGCTCTTTCACCCTTTGCCTCTCCCCCACCCATCTACCCCCCCTCTCTTCACTCACTATCTCAACAAAATCATCAAAGGGCCGAATCAAAAAGGTATGTGGTATGTGATGGATCGGTTGCATCGGCCGAATCGTTGGCAAAATTCGTTAGAGTAAATGCACAATTTCACTATACTCCAAAAAGCTATTGCACGTAACACATTGTAGATATGAAATTGTCTTGTGGGAGTCATGACCCCACTGGATGTCTTGTATTTGCGAGTAAGTCCCAAGAGAAATTTATGATTTGAAAATACCAGGTGAGCTAATGGACCGATTGACTTTATACTTTAACTTATTATTTACATCAGCCAATGCTGATGATATTCGGTTTCCGCTAAATGGATGGTGTGCAGATATAGTACACTGAAACTAGTTGGATAATATTTAGGATCATAATTGAAATAGTTGAATTGATTAGAATAGATTCTCCGGTTCTGAGTTGATGTGTATTTGGAAATAGTTTAGATGAAAGTTGTTGCTGTTCAGTCGGCACACACTTTTATAATATTCAGCAGCTGTTTGGAGCGATAGTTTAGAAAATAATCAATGTATAAGAATCACTGGAATCGTACGTGACAAGAGGACTTAGTTGATGACGTAGGCATTCTAGATTCTCACATGAGAATAGAACAACATCAGATGGCAATGAGATCATACAGCTCATGTGCCTATTAACTCTAGCATCATACAGGCTTGTCCATCAATAGGCAATGGACAGGACATGGACATTGTAGCGTCCTGTAGGAATTAATAACATAATCGAAATTTGTATATCAACTATATGTCACTCATACAATGGCATGCAACAACAACACATTCCGTAATGTTGTTAGTTAGCTGGCAGATCGCATCAAATCAGAACCAGCTACCACCGCTTTGTCTATGTGAGGCATCATCTCCATAGAAGAATAGCACAGAGTTTGATTGGTCAGAATGACGTCACGATCAATAAGAGTCGATCAAACTCTGTAGCAAAGAATTATATGGAATAGGTTTTGAAGTTGAAATTGAAATACAGGGACCGTTGATAGGTCAGAACGACCAACATTTATTAGGTAGGAACTTCTAGGAAGGAATAAGAAGAAGTTGATTGGTGGACTGATTGTCCGGGCCAATCAAGCTGTGCTTATAACTTACCTAGAATCATCAGAACAGATTCAGGTAGAATCTAAATATCTATATATGTATAGAACGTCAGAATTCTGATGGCTATAAAAGACACACTTTCAGTTATAGAAAGTTAATCAATTCACCATCATGATTCACGGAACATCTCGCTGGTGTTCCGTTAGCTGATAGCTGTAGACGTAGTGTAGCCATAGAACTGGCTTGATTTGTACCAGTAAGGTACCAGTTTGTATTTGAGCTATTATGCTCCAAGTCTAAATCTCTTTATAAGTTTCTGTACAGTTAAGTTACATTAATAAAATCATCATCTAACGTATATGTAAGACACGAGTTCGGCTTAGTTTATCCAAGTAAGAATTAACATTAGGAATCTGATCATCGAGTCGGAAGAAACATCCGATCCTTACCAGCAGATCTTCTTAGTCAGATTAGGCCCAGCAGTCTTTAAATAATATCGTCATCACCATCTTCACGACGAGGCGAGCCAGACTGTCCAGTATCCTTCTTCACTGTCGGTAAGAGGTTGTCGCAGCAACCCTAACATCATAATCTTACCGATAGCGGAGCGGGACCGTCGAGTAATCATTTAAGTCATAATCCGGAGATCCGAAATCTTCAACATGTAAGACGACTAGTGGAAGCGAGTCCTTGGTCCCTCATGTTTCAACCATGTACTTGTTTTATGCCTGCCAAAACGTTTTCTGCAATGGCGTTAGGAACGTCGATTTGCAGGCATGGAGAGGGTTATTTTCGGAAGTTTACTGTGCCGCTAACCGAGCCGGTCATTCCAGTGGTCTTATCTTTGCGCGTAAACGTACACTGGCTAAGTAAAAATTTGAAATTTCCTTACCATTCCTTTCATGGTTACGCCAATAAAAACCGTAATCGTAGATTACACATGATAAGGATAATAACGTTATTAATAGTGTTATGTAGGCCTAACTGAATATTTAGATATATAAATATTGTATTCCTTTTCCCCCTTGTGCCACGTTGTGGTTGGGTATAAATAAATAAATGAAATAAATAAAATGTAATGTAATGCAGAATATTTGGCACCAGTGGTAACGAGAAGCACAATCGTACAACAAAATTCGCGGGTTCGAATCCTGCCTCTACCCGATTAGGACCAAAAGCGCGAAACCGGTAGTGGAGTGGATAAGCCTTATAGTGTGTGTGAATAATTGATGAACCCAGTTTTAGCTATTCCTCGCCCATCTCGAACTAAGCTCCACCCACGCTTTGCCCGTGTTGGGATCGAGCAATCCTTGCAATCTCTGAATCTCATTTTCCAGAAAATTATACATGTAAATGTAAGCTGTTGAACATTTTGAAACTAATTTGACTGGGTGCTGTTGCAACAGCGGCCAGTCAAATTAGTTTCAAAATATTCAACAGCATGTTTATTATATAATAAAGACATACAAAAATCTAAACCGTGTCATTCATGACGTACTCGATTATGACGTCATCCTACATATGACGTTGTTGATTATTACATCATATAATTGATCGATAAACTGGATTCATCAATTTCGTAAAAACACGAATTATGTATAGATTCCTTTATCGTGGAACACAAACAGAGCATGTCAGACACGCCAAATGATGTTTTGGTATAATTTAATTAAAATAAAATATTAGTTTAATAATAGTTAGGTATCTTGGTTTTCCTAAATAGGTAATTTTGCTACGGAAAGTAATTTTCTTCAATCTCTTTGATAATGGAGGTTTCTAGTTTATCCATCAATCATATGACGTCATGACCAACAACGTGACGTGTACGATGAAGTCATAATCAATTACGCCATGAATGACGTTGCATTGTCACGAACGCTTAATTGATGACGGACTAAGCGTTACTATTTAATAAACATGCTGTTGAATATTTTGAAACTAGTTTGACTGGGCGCTGCTGCTGCCGTAGTCAGCAACAGCACCCATCGAATTTGTTTCAAAATATTCAACTTCACTGCATAGTTTTCCCGAAATTGCGATTCATGGAATGCAGGGATTGATCGATTCCAACACAGACGAAGAGTTGCTAGAACTTATCTAGAGATCAGTGCCGGATTAAGTCTCGCCAGGGCCGGGGGCAAAGAATATTCTTGGAGTTCGGTGGATGAGAAAGGCAAACCGAAAGGGGGTCCGGTGGTCTCCCCCCTGACAATTTTGAAATCTAGATGCTCGCAGATGGCATCTCCTACGTTTCTAAAGGTCAATATGGATCATCAGTTGGCTGTTAAATTATTATTTTTTAGTCATTTAATTTTTTTGTTCACTCAATTTTCTTAGCCGTTCAGTTCTGAAAAAAATTAAACTAATTAGCCAAAAATAGAATAATTTAACAGCCAACTGAAGGGCCATATTTACCTTTGGAAGTGCAGGTGCATCTGAGAGCATCTAGAAGATAAAAAATAATATTAAACTGTAATAAAATCATGAACCATCTGACTCCTAACACATCAGAAAAGTCTACAAAAAACTAAACACTGTTTAAAAAGAATAATACTGAAACAATGTATATGGACAAATGAGACATAGCCTTACTACAGGGAGGCACATATGGTTATATTGCCATACTGCCAAGAGGTTATATGGTACATATTCCATACAAAGAATAACTTAAAATGACTATTTCCGAAAAAGTTTGTCCCGATCCCAGGATGATTCATAATAATAATAGTGCTGAAGAGGTGACCGAGATGGTCACGAAAGCTACACTCAAACAATTTCTACACCCCGGAGAGGTAACTAATTTTTCCTTATTATTTAAAATGACTAGTTTTTCACGTGGGCTTGAGGAACGCTGAATGACCACTCGCGACTACAGTTTGTCATCACTCATCATCAGAAAACTCAAACCAAAAAGGAACCCATTGCTAAAGAATAATACTGAAACAATATATAATAGACAATAAGACGAACATTGTAAGTCTGTAATGGAATTTCTATTCCATTATAGTGTTCATCTTCTGAGGCAGATCCAGATATTATTGAAGGGGCGGCCATTAGGGTAGATCTGGGAGGGACTCTGGGATGGGGTGTCCCCCTTCCAAAAAGAGGGGTGGATGACTTTGGGGGCGGCGTGGGGTGAAATTAGAGAAACTAGAGAAATTAAAGTGAATTTAAATCTCCTGAGATGCGATTTCCAGCCTTCTGAGTGGAAATATTGAGGTTTTTTTAACCTGTAATTTAGAACCTTCTTGGAGATAATCAAGCAGTCAAATGAAAAAGGAGTATCTATGGTAAGACAGATAAGAAGATTGTGAACATGCATTAACCTATCATTCTATTCACCTATTCATATTCACAACTTAGTAATGCTACCTGCCACTACAGATGTGATGTGTCCGTTGAGGAATCATAATCAGATGCAATTTTTAGAGTTTTAAAATTGCATCAGTTAAGGTGTTGTCTTCACTACCTTAGAGAATAAGTGTGTTTCTGCAATGCGCACTTCATACCTTTATTGGTATTTTGGTATTACTTAAAGTAATGCTTTAGTTATAAAATATGAATAGGTCAATAGATAGGTAGGTGGGGAGATTCCATAACCTAGAGTTGGACGAATAATGGGATTCCTGACAAAATCTTTAAGCCTTTGAACATGAAAGACCAAATTTCAGGAAGATCCTTTATAATTTTATCATCTTTTAATCAAGTACCACAGCGTATATAAAGATTGTTGTGCATATCGTCTTAGAGATGACTAATGGGCCTTCTTAGTTTTTGCTAATCCCCGCCCACCTTTAGCTAAGCTCCACCCACACTTCGCTGTGCTCTGAACTCCCTGACTATCAATTTCCAGAAAATTATACAGATAAGGTGTTAAATATTTTGAAACTATTTTGACTGGGTGCTGTTGCTGTCAAATTGGTTTCAAAATATTCAACATAGTGTTTATAAAATAGTAAAGATATACTATTCGTACAACTTGTCATACAGTCAAATTAGTTTCAAAATATTCATCACAATATTTATTAAATGGTAAAAACAGAATTCGTACAACAACGCATAGTTCATGTTCCGTTAAGTGTTCGTGACGTACTAATCTACGTCTTTCATGACGTCATAACGACGTCATTGATTATGATGTCATTCTACACGTCACTTAGTTAATTATGACGTCATATGACGTCAGATGAGAGATGGATAAACTGGAAATGTGAATTGAAACTCGGACTTGACGCAAGCATTCAATGGCCTCGTTTGCTAAGGCTGTGTATGTGTGTGGGCCTTCTACCGTAAAAGCGTCTTCTATCCTAAGACACATCATCGGTTTATATACATTCTAACATGTTTCTAAAGAAAAGCAATACCTCTTTGAACTTTATTCGGTGCATTGTACATGAATACACAAACAAATCTTAGTTATTCAGGTCTGAAGACGAAATGCAATGTAATTAAAACTGTTGGGGATTTTTCGTTCAGGTCTACAAGATAGGCCTATTCTGCTTGCAGGAAAAACCCCAAGCGCGAGAACGCGTACATAGGGATGGAATAAAACCTGTCTATAACGAATCAGCTGTATGGATCATAAGAATGCGGTCACAAAAGACAGGTGGCCATTTAATTCAACCAATTAGGGCCATAATATGGCGATTAATGTAGGGTTCCAGCTTGTCCATCGCTAATATGACGTCATAATCAACTACGTGACGTGTAGGATGACGTCATAATCAATTACGTCATGAATAACGTAGCTGAGTTCGCCACGAACGCCTAATTGATGAGGGGCTAAGAGTTACCATAGGCAACAGAAACCAGTAAAATTATTTTCAAAATATTCAACAGTTTACCGGTATATTTATGTCGAAATTGGAATTCTGCGAAATCAGGATTCAAAGTACGTGACAAATCAATATTCAGCAGCTTACTTGTATAGTCAGGGAGTTCAGAGATCGATCGATCTAAACACGGGGAAATTGTGGGTGGGGCTTACCTAGAAATGGGTGGGGCATAGCTAAATCTGGAATCCATGGATCACCGGTCATAATGAACCACCATCTCTTTTACCCAAAAGCAGGTGTCCGTTATAGGCATAGTTATCTACTCCATAATATGCCTTAGTATCGATACACCCAGAGGAAGTATAGGGGAGGATATATAACCTTCAAAATAAAAATTGTTTCACCCTTTTATGGCTATGTTTGGTAAAGAAAATATAAATATTTGCTTAGCAAATGTCCATTTGCTGGCCAAGAGAAGGCTATTTTTGAAAAATAACCGAGCCAGTCATTCCGGTGATACAATTTCAAAAATGGTCTTCTCTTGGCCTGCAAATGGACATTCCCCAGGACCACTACAGAGGCAGGTTTGGGGCAGCTTCGTTATGAAAGAGTTAATAAAAAACCCTACTTTTCCCAATTCTTACTTTTAAATACTTCTCAAATTGGTGAATGATTTTACATAGAGAAAACTGATTAAAATCTAACGATCAGAGTTTAATTTCCACTCGATAGAGCTTAGAAGACCACTCCTTACTGGAATTCCTGAAACCTTACTGTGTCAGTGACAAAGTAGGCCACATGAACCGGCGATGAGCAATAAGCATATTTCCATGAATTTACTAGAGGAGACTGGGTTTTCACGTGAATCAATGGATGAACAGAATCTGTCGATCAAGTCTATGACGCCATAGTTAATTACGTCACGTGTATGCTGACGTCACAGTCAACGTCACAGTCATAATTGACATAAATACTCAGTTATGAAGCTGGAATAGTCCGTCAAGTGTACAAATTCTATGTCTTTAATTGGATCTAATATTTAATAAACAATCTGTTGAAAATTTTGAAACCAATTACAGAGGGTGCGTTGCTGCCATAGGCCATCCCACCCATCCATCCATCATCCATCCACCCCCCACCCCCCACCACACACACACACACCCACACCACACACACACACACACACCCACACCCACACCCACATCACACACACACACACACACACACACACACACACACACACACACACACACACACACACACACACACACACACACACACACACACACACACACACAATATTCAACAACTTAATTTCATAGTTGTCAGGAAATTAATAGTCAGGGCATTCGGGGATCGATCGGGGGGCGAAGTGTGGGTGGAGCTTAGACATAGACGGGCGGGGCATAGCTAAGGTGAATTATCCTCAAAATATTCAACATCACATCTCTTACACTGTCTTCAGTTGTATGAACTAACATGTTTCTGTTATTGTTTTGGAGACAGGGTAGGTACAACATGCTATCCGCAAATCTCTCTTCGTATTTCATACGTTTATAAAAATGTACCTCCGTCGCTTTGATGACGTAGCAAGATGGACGGTCCTGACGTGATAGGTATATACTCGGCATAAATCTACGCCTCAGTTGCATCTATTGTAGGGCTATAAGTCCGACTAGATTCACACCCCAAAGGAACCAATCGACCGATGCTGCTGATGTAGTTGATGAATCCATGTTGTCAAGCACCCAGTCAAATTAGCCTTAAAATATTCAATAGCTTACCTGCATAGTTACTTTGAAAATGGGATTCTGAGAAGTCAGGGTTCAAAGTATATAAATCGATTCAGAACACAAAGCTTAGGTATAGATGGGCGGGGAGTAGCTAGAATTGGGATTCATCAATCCCCCCAGAACTGTTTATTGCTTGCGCGCGTACCAGGATAGCCAGCCACACTCACACCCATACGGCACACTGCTGGAACTTTGTGCACGCAAGCACCTGCTAGAATGTGTTTAATGTCTATGTTACGGTTGGCCGGGGGGATTGCGTCTACATAGTCAATCTTATATAACCCGGCACCGAATACTCGAACCGTGTTATGCTTAATGTATATGCCTTTGGCAAGATCTCAGCATCACGCGAGTTAATTAGAAGCCGTTGTCCCTGAAGAGATATGAACCTGTTTGCCATGTATTAAATACAACACTTCTAGATGAAAATACTCGTTGGATGCGACACAGCGTTAAATTTATTGAGCCGGTTTTACGATATCTGATTTGAGACTGGCGTAATGCGTCAATCGTATGTTGCCATCCATCCATCCATCCATTCACCCACCCACCCACCCACCCACCCACCCACCCACCCACCCAACCACCCACCCACCCACCCACCCACCCACCCACCCACCCACCGACCCACCCACCCATCCATGCATCCATCAATTCACTCACCATCCAACCACCCACCAATCCATCCAATTCACTCACCATCCAACCACCCACCAATCCATCCATCCATCCATCCATCCATCCATCCATCCATCCATCCATCCATCCATCCATCCATCCATCCATCCATCCATCCATCCATCCATCCATCCATCCATCCATCCATCCATCCATCCATCCGCCCGCCCGCCCGCCCGCCCGTCCGCCCGCCCGCCCGCCCGCCCGCCCGCCCGCCCGTCAGTCCGTCCGTCCATCCATCCATCCATCCATCCATCCAACCGCCCACCCACCAACCCACCCACCTACCCACCAATCCATCCATCCATCCATCAATTCACTCACCAAGCCAGGGGCCAGGTTGCAAAGTATCTATATATAGGGAAGCTTTTGAATATTTTGAAACTAATTTGACAGGAGGCTGTTGCAGCAACAACAATGCTCCTGGTAAAAGTGATTTCGAAATATTAAACAGAATGTTTATTAGCGAACGCAGTGAGCGTATATAGATAACAGGTACGTACGTGTAATGAGGAAAAATCAACAAAAAATGAAACAGGGAACCAGGCTAAAATACATATACCATGCGACTGAGAAAGCTTCGTTTCCTGTCGCGAGTTTTTTTTTCGGTTCCGGTTTCGGCTAATGATATAGCTTTTGTGGTTTCTTCATGGGCCCCCGTTGCATTATGGGATTTGGTTCTTCATTATGCCTATGTTCCCCTAGTTGTTTTAGGTCAACCCACTGCGTATTTTCAATATCCGAAATGTGTGTGATATTGTTATCACGAAATAGCGTGCATTTACTTTAGAATTTAAAAAGATTACAGGATATGAAGTAGCCCAGATAAAAGCTATATTTATTCCCATTTATGTATATGCAATATCAAGCGTGCGGTATCGTTCACGGTCTCGTATTATCTTTCACACACAGACACCCACCTATGGCCGTGGAGAGTCGTGGTAGTCAATGTCGTATGTCTTTAGCGCTGATAGCAGGAAATTTAAGGCCGGGTACCACACCATTCTCACCCGGATGGAATTCGCCTATTTTCATATTAGAGAACGCAGAACGTGTACTGAGGAAAAAATTAACAGAAAAAGACAGGGAACCAGGTTAAAACACATATACCATGCGACTGAGAAATCTTCGATTCCGGTCGCGGGCTTTTTTTGGTTCCGGTTTCGGCTTATGATATAGCTTTTGTGGTTTCTTCATGGGCCCCCGTTGCATTATGGGATATGGTTCTTCATTATGCGTATGTTCCTCTCGTTGTTTTAGGGAAACCTATTGCGCATTTTCAATGCCCAAAATTTGTGTGATATTGTTATCACGAAATAGCGTACATTTACTTTAGAATGTAAAGCGATTAAATAGTCTGACACAGACCAGATACAAGCTTTATTTATTCCTATCTATGGGTCTTGTAAATGCAATATGAGGTTTGGTTGACTGTCTCGTATTATTTTAACACTTATGGCCGTGGCAAGTCGTTGTTGTCAATGTGGTATGTATTTAGCACCGATAGCAAGATATTTAAGGCCGGGTACCACGCGATTCGCACCCGGATGGAATGTGCATTCATGTATTTACTCGCAGACATGCATTAATTCCCGGGGTTTTTTTAGCTTATGACTGGATAAACGCGATATAAAAATTCTAGCGGACGACATTTCATTATGACGTCATAGTTACTATTGAACTTGTTTGTATTTCCCCAAATAGCGAAGAGCACCGCGATGCGTCGGTACACATTTTATAATGTCATTGGACAGGCGCCACTATTTAATGGTGTAGGTCCCGGTAAAAGATGCAATAATGCTGGCGGATATCACTTCAAATGTACATGGGCATACGTATTTAGGATATTTCGACCCTATACAAATTCGTCTTATTTATTTAAGCAATAAATGGTGTCTGCGTTCGCTTATAGGCAACGCCTATTTTCATATTAGATTAAATATATGACACGTAGTTGTTAACAACCTTCTGTCTTAAGCAACAACTATCACTTGACCGACAGTTTTTATAGACAGATTCGTCTGTCGTCAATCACAGATGACAACTCGCCCTAATGTCAAGTTATGGTGCCTGAAGTCGCCTGCAGCCTCCGCTATAAACAGTCAATCTAATAATCCTTTATACGTCTTGGTTATTTCTCAGTTCGGTTGTCGGAACACATTATATGGCGCCATTAAATGAACAGGACTCGCTATCCTCCCTGAATAATACATTTATCGAGAAGTCCCTGGACCTTGATTCCCATCTCGTCATGGTATGTTCATGTAATCATTAAATGTCATCGAACCATCTCAGACTGTATTTTAATCGTTTTACACATACAGACAAGAAATTACATACTCTTTATTATTTAAAGAATATTTTGTTGAATATTTCGAACTAATTTAACTGGAACACGAGCTCCTAGTTAAATTAGTTTCACAATATTCAATTGTTTTTTGTCTGCATAGGCCTAGTCATTTTGAAACTGGGGACCGGGGAATCGCAATCTTTAACGCCTCCTTAATGTCTCCTTCGCGAATCACGGTTCGCGTGCAATGTATGCCATGAAGCGCGCATATTACAAAAGAACTGTCATTGGGGCTTTTGAGATACCCTCGCTCCCAATTATATATTAGAAATGGACTTTTGATATTTCTTAGAAGACTAGATTGAACAGTGATGGGGATATAATAGGCTATCTATTTTATACACCCTGTATGCGACCGCTATATCCATGCGCAAGATGCCCTAAAACGCGCAGCATCGGAGATGGATTTTTTTCTTTGATCGAGTGCGCATGATGTGAGATACGTAGATTTCCAGTTGTATTTCCTCGTCCACTCTTGGATGAATCTGCGTCTCCACTGGAGACGGGCAGTGGTGGGCGATGCGGTCATAGACCGTTCCGGCTTTAGCTATGCCCCTCCCATCTCTAGCTAAGCTCCACTCACACCTCGCTAGTGTTGGGAACGATCTCTGAACACCAAATACTACACAGGCAAGCTGTTGAATATTTTGTAACTAATTTGACTGGGTGCTGTTGCTGCCTAAGGCAGCAACAACGCCCAGTCAAATTAGTTTCAAAATATTCAACAGCATGTGTATTTGAAATGTAGATTAAATCTATACAAAACGTGAATTTTCTGAGCAAATCTGCGGAAATAGGCAAACACATTTGACAGTAGCTAGTCGACAAGAAAAACTGTTCTATTTGCTATGCACATTCTGAAGATATAGAGTCCATGTACTAGGTAATATTAATAAATATATGACCATATGTGATCAATTTTGTATCCACTTATTCACTTGTTAATGCATACACACTCCTCTGTCTCCCTGATAAAGTGTGTGTTTATATACATGTAGATTATGAGTCTACTACTTGAGGATGTCTAAATAAAGGCGTTGTTTCATTTAGTTGTTTGGGGTTTGTGGTGGTGATGATGATGATGGTGGTGGTGGTGGCTGTGGTGTTGGTTGTTGTGTTGCTGGTGTTGGTGGTGGTCGTGGTGTTACTGGTGGTGATGATGGTGGTGGTGATGACGGTGGTGCTGATCGCGGTGGTGCTGGTGCTGTTGGTGGTGTTGGTGGTGTTGTTGTTGGTGGTGGTGATGGTGGTGGTGGTGGTGGTGGTGGTGGTGGTGGTGGTGGTGGTGGTGGTGGTGGTGGTGGTGGTGATGGTGGTTGTGGTTGTGCTTGTGCTTGTGGTGGTGGTGGTAGTGCTGGTGGTGGTGGTCGTCGTGGTGGTTTGGTGATGAGGGTGGTGGTGGTGGTCGGGCTGGTGTTGGTGATGGTGGTCACCAGGTGGTGGTACAGCTACTGCCGCCAAACACAGTTATCGCCTCAGGATATTCATGCATAATGAAGTTCCATTTAGTTGATTGTTGTTGTTGTCATTGTGGCGGCGGCGGCGGCGGCTGGGTTGGTGCCACTGCGACCGCTGCCACCACCGCAGACGCTGCTGCTGCTGGCGCCGCATCCAGTTAGTGTATCCCGATACAGATAGTTTCAACAATCTTTCACCAGACACGTTTGGCGATTGGGTATCTGCGAAATATCTGCATGAGCCAACCAACTAAGGAAGACTACTTGGTTGCGTATAGCTGATAGATCTCTTGAACGCTGGAAAGACCATGGATATTCCTGCTGACAATTCTTCTTGAAGACGGTCCAGAACTCAAAAGGTTTCCATATACGTCAACGATGGTGATGAAGCTTGCCCACATAAACAATATTTGCTTAAGCCATATGCGGGATATCGCCTATCACGTAAAAAGCTAATATTCAATTACCCGTTATCTTTTTTTTTTTGCTAAACCATAGAGTAGTTGAAAACGCATTTAGCGCTAGTTGGTGTAGCTTTAAAAGCGAATCATCATGTCCCATGAGAATGTAAACCCCGTTGTAGTAGCTGCAGGTATACTGCATAACTATTTACAAAATGCGTCTGCTGAATCAGTACGGGATGGGCAAAGACGGATAGAACCACCATTAAGAACACCAAAACGCTCACGCAGACCAGGAAGCATACGATGTTCGCGATCGTTTGCTTGCCTATTTCTAAACTGAACAAGGACCGGTGTGGTAGCAAGATGCTATGGTTCATGCATGAAGGATAACTAGACGTTATAATTCAATTCATGACATAGTTGACGTAGAGTTGTTGTTGTTTACACAAATCAACATTCAGGAATATATGTAATATCCACATAATCACTGTAATACACATTTCCATTTCTAGCTATGCCCCGCCCATCACTAGCTAAGCTCCATCCTCACCTCGCCGTGTTGGGATTGATCGACCCCCAAATGCCCTAGCTATCAATTTCCTGAAAACTATACAGGGAAGCTGTTGAATATTTTGTAACTAATTTGACTGGGTGCAGCAACAGCGCCCAGTTAAATTAGTTTCAAAATATTGAAGAGAATATTTATTAAATAGCAAAAGCAAACAATTTGTACAACAACGCATAGACCGTCTTCAAATATGCGCTCGTGACGTACTTATCGACGTCATTCATTATGATGTCATTGTACACGTCACACAGCTCATTATGACGTCATATGATGGGTGGGTACTCTGGAAAGGTGGATTGCAATCATTGTAGCAATATATTTAGTATAGAATTATGGTCATCAGCAAACAAAAATATCCTCATGTCATGTATAAGGCATCATTTATACTTTTGTAGTTGTACAATTTCCAATGTCTGTACACTTAAAGATTTCCTACCTCACGCCCATCATGCGTGTGCCCGTGCGTACATGCACGCACGCACGCACGATTTCTTCCGTGCATGCGCGCGGGCGTACATGCGCGAGTGTATAAGTAAGGCAGTTATGAATTGTGCATGCGTATATGCTGGCCTGAGAGTGTATGTGCATTCATACATGTGTGATTTTATGGGTACATACGTGTGTGTATGCATGTATCATAATTCATTTTGCCATTGGACATTGAAATCAAAAGAACATATATGTCTCTCACTCCTCTCATATGTTTGTCAGTCAATCAGTCTTTCCATCTATCTTTTTATAACCTTTGTATTTGCATTTGCTACTCAGATTTGACTGTATTTTGGGAGGGTGGGCATACTGGATGGCGAGACAACTAACCATCGGAGCCCGAAAGATCAATTTAACCAAAGACAGAGTTCATGCCATATTAATTTCTATGTTTACAATTTTCATGTTAATTTGTTTGGTAGCCGCTGCTTCCAATAATACCAACACCTCTCTGTCAAACTACTTTCCAAATACTTAACAGCTTAGTCGGATGAGTTGATATTGTCTCTACAATCGTGAAGCCCACAGTCATACAAAATTTGCTGCTTCTGAATTTCATTTATGGGCTTCTGAATTCGGATCATCCATTTTCAACCCTGTTGTGCTCTGAGCTAACATTATATAATTATTGGTTGAATTTTTATTAACGTGCATATATGCATTGACTATATACATATGCATATGACACCGTATTTGATCGGTTTGTTCTATAGCCGCCGCATTAACAAGTAGGTTCGTTTCCCCGCTCTGCATGCGAATTGGATATCAAATATTTTTTAGCTCGCCTCCGTAGATTCTAATCTAGAGACACCTGCATGTTAAAGATGAGAGAACCGCACCACCTGCCCGTGTCGCATCAAGTGGTGATGCTCCTTAAGAGAATAGTAGAATGATACATACATCTTTTTAAGTGTATTAGTTAGAATAAAAGTTATTTCTGACCTGTAATACATTATCATTTATAGCATTACGTCCGTGAATTCTTCTTCGCTCTTCATACTTCTATGAAAATATACTTCCGTCTGTTAGTAGACGTAGCAAGATGGACGGTCCTTACGTCATAGGCCTATACTCGGCATAAAGCGACACCTCAATTGTTTAATTGTATATTACCAATCGAACGTGCCCAAGTGTGATTGGCTTCATTTGCCAAATGAAGCAATCTCCTGATGACGGTGAAAGAGTGGATGAATCCATGTTTCTGCCAACAATACCCAGTCAAATTAGTTTTTAAAATATTCAATAGGCTATAGTTACCTTGAAAATGGGATTTTGGGAAGTCAGAGTTCAACGTATATAAATCGATTCTACCACGACCAAGGCGTGAACGAGGCTTAAGTATAGATGGGAGTAACGTTGCTAGAATTGCATTCATCCATTTCCATAGAACGGGTTATTGCTTGCGTACCAGGACAGCCATCTACACTCACACACACAAGGCACACTGCTGGAACTTTTTGTGTGCAAGTACCAGCTAGAATGTGTTTAATGCCTATGTTACGTTTGGCCAGAGGGATTGCGTCTACATAGTCAATCTTATATAACCCGGCACTGAATACTCGAACCGTGTCATGCTTAATGTATATGCCTTTGGCAAGATCTCAGCATCACGCGAGTTAATTAGAAGCCATTGTCCCTGAAGAGATATGAACCTGTTTGCCATGTATTAAATACAACACTTCTAGATGAAAATACCAGTTGGATGCGACACAGCGTTAAATTTATTAAGCCAGTTTTACGATATCTGATTTGATACTGGCGTAATGCATCAATCGTATGTTGCCATCCATCCATCCATCCATCCATCCATCCATCCATCCATCCATCCATCCATCCATCCATCCATCCATCCATCCATCCATCCATCCATCCATCCATCCATCCATCCATCCATCCATCCATCCATCCATCCATCCATCCATCCATCCATCCATCCATCCATCCATCCATCCATCCACCCACCCACCCACGCACCCACCCACCCACCCACGCACCCACCCACCCACCCACCCACCCACCCACCACCCACCCACCCACCCACCCACCTACTAACCCACCCACCCACCTACCAACCCACCCACTCCACCCACTCACCTGCCTATAGTAGTAACGGCTCATAGACAAACTATTTTCAAAATAGTCAACCTTCTGTCTAAAGCAACGACTATTAATTGACCTACAACGCGGACAAATTTTTAAAGACATATTCCTCTGTCGTCAATCACAGATGACAACTCGCCCTAATGTCAAGTGGTGTCTGAAGTCGCCTACAGTCTCCACTATAAACAGTCAATCTAATAATCCTTTATACGTCGAGGTTATTTCTCAGTTCGGTTGTCGGAAACATTATACCATGCCATTAAATGAATAGACTCGCGATCTTCCCTGAATAATACATTTATCGGAGAGAATGCCCAGGACCCTGATTCCCATCTCGTCATGGTATGTTCATGTAATCATTAAATGTCATCGAACCATCTCAAAGACTTTTTTTAACACTTTTACACATACCGACAAGGGACGACATTATTCTTTATTATTTAAAGTATATTTTGTTGGATATTTTGAAACTAATTTAAGTTGGAGGTAGGCAGCAACAGCCCCAGTTAAATTAGTTTCAAAGTATTCAATTGCTCTTTCTGCAGATAGACCGAGTTCTCGTGAAGGTGAGACTCAGGAACCTTAATCCTTAACACGTTAATGTCTCTTTCGTGAATGGTGGCTCGCGTGCAGTGTATGAAATGAAGCGCGCATATTACAAAAGAACTGTCATTCGGGCTTTTGAGATATCCTCGCTACCAATTATACAGCAGAAATGGACTTTTGATATTTCTTAGAAAACTAGATTGAACAGTGATGGGGATATAATAGGCTTGCTATTTTACACACCCTGTAATGCGACCGTCATATCTATGCGAAAGATGCCCTAAAACGCGTAACATTGGAGCTGAGTCCTTTTTTGATCGAGTGCGTACGTCACGCGCACGTCACGCGACACATACATTTTCGGTAGTATTTTCTCGTCTCCTCTCATATAAGAGAATATTAGAACGATGCAAAATGAAAAAAATTATGATTGTATTAGTTATAATAAAATGAACACAACTTTACCAACGTATGAAATATCATATTCAAGCTGTTGAGATTTACGAAAACAGGTAACGTTACGCGTTTCTACCATAATCAATATGTAGTAGTTTTCTATTGCATACGCATGAGGAAATCCTAAATCTTGTGATTTACCGACTAACCACGACAGCATTTGCTACGACTTTTTTTAACATATTTTATTGTACTAATAATTCACCCGGATTGGGGACAAGTTCTAGCAACTTATCTAGGCCCTCCCTCTACATAATCAATAACACGGCAAGATACTCAAACTAAAACATATATACACGAGAGAGAGAGAGAGAGAGAGAGAGAGAGAGAGAGAGAGAGGAGGGGTGGGGTAGGGAGGGAGGGAGAATTTTTTTAGAGTGGTAGAGGGGGGGGGGCTTTAGAGAGATGTTTTCTGTTATACTAATTACAATAACATTATTGTTCAATTACACAAATTTAGTAAAGGCAATCATCTTGACAATAGTAAATATGATGTTGATATTCTCAATAATAACAAGAGCGTGATACAAACAATGATAATAAAAATAAATAAATGAAAAATAAATTACTGGTTCATTCGCATCACTTCTTCCGGTATGGATGGAGTCTTGGAAATATGCTTACGAAAAGTACATCGCTCCATAAGACGGACAGAAATATGTCAAAATCTGCCAGTCTGCCTAAAAAAACGATGTACCCTAGTCGCTATATCCTCGTTCACCTCGGCCGAAAGATTGTCGCTGCCATTTAAAATCGCTTCCAAATGCGCCAAATTGAAGTAGGAAGTCCACCAGAATGTGTCTTTCATCAGCCCATTTTGGACATATCAGGAAGAAATGATGATAAGTCTCAGGTACTTGGCAATGAATGCAATCGGGTTCGTCTATGAGATGATATCTGTGTAAATCAGCATCTGATTAACTGCATTTGATTCTAAGTTTACACAGAATACTGTTATCTTTTCTTTAACAAGCGAAAAGTAACCTGGAATTTTCTGCTGAAATGGCTGATATGAGCTGATAAGCTTTTTCTTAAAGATAGCCAGAGTTGGAGATGTTTAAATTGTAGTGTCTAAGTTATTCCACAGTTGGATAGTGCTCGGGATAAAGGATTTTTCTAATATCTCAAGCCTGTGCCTGGGAATGACGAAATTCTCTGGATTTCTGAGATTATAGGCAGTTACATCTCCCAATCGTTTTGGCATTATATCTATTAAATAATCTGGACAGTTTCCATTAACAATTTTGTAAAATGTGATAAGGTATTTTTGTTTGCGCCTTTCACGTAGTGAAATTTGGCCGGTTTCTTCATAAAGTCTTATCAATGGTGTGTATTTTGGCAGGCCTGTAATTATTCTTATTGCCTCATTTTGGATAATTTCAAGCTTATCAGCATCCCGGTCCGAGCAGCCATCCCAAACTTCACTGCTATATTCTAAAACAGGGTGCATATATGCAGTATAAATTTTGGATAGTGCGTCTGCTTAAAGTGTATATCAATCGGCGCATAGTTGATAATATTTTTCCAGCCTTTTTGGTTATCGTTTCTATATGGGAGGACCATTTTAGATCATTTGAAAAGGTTATTCAAAGTATTTACTGCTGGGAACAGCCAGTGGTAGAGTATTATTCAGAAAGAGATTTGGTGGTTAAAAATTGTTTACGTTCGAGACTGTAAGATTTACGGTCTTGGTAGCATTGAATAGCACCAGCCATTGCCTTGCCCACGCAGAGATGACAACCATGTCTGCATTTAATCGTCTCTCCATTTCTCCAGACGAGGAATCAGCGAAGCATAAGGCAGTATCGTCAGCATAAGATCTTAGGATGCTTTCAATATGTTTTGAAATATCATTTATGTAAATTAGGAATAGAAGAGGGCCGAGTACCGAACCCTGGGGAACCCCAGCTCCAGTCTGCCTCAGAGGCGATTTATCCTGATTAATTGTAACACATTGATATCTAGACGATAAATAACTCCTAAACCATGTGCTGAGATTTCCTACAAGGCCATTTTCTTGTAGCTTAAACAGTAATCCATTGTGCCATACCCTGTCAAAAGCCTTTGAAATGTCACAAAATACAATACACGAGGATTTGCTTTCGTCAAGTGCTTTTGACAGAATATAACACAGCTCAATTAGTTGAAACACTGTTGAGTAGCCAGGACGGAAACCAGACTGGTATTTATATAGAAGATTTTGGCCAATAAGGTGGTTGTAGACATGTTTAAATATTATCCCTTCCATGACTTTATCAACAGTGCTTAACAGGGAAATTGGTCTATAATTTTCAGGTCGTTCACAATTCCTTTTAACATTTTGTGACTTATTTCGTCATTTCCAGAGCCTTTGTTTAGCTTTAATGTATTTATAAGGTCTACTATTTCCGATTCCTGAATTGAAATATCGGATAACGTATAATTTGTTTTCATTTCAAGCATTTGTAAAAACTGACGAAAAGTAGTTATTTAAGCATGTTGCTTTTTCGAGATTTCTGGTGGCGAAAGTTCCGTTTTCATTGTATATCAAAGGTGGAATAGTTGTTACTGAGTCTCTTTGTATTAGGTTTTTTTTTACCAGTTTCCAGTAGGGACGTGGGATTTGATTTGATAGCTCATCTAGTAATATGTCAGCTGATTCAATAAACTCTTGTTTTGCTCTCTTTTTCATGTTGTTTACTTTGTTCCTTTGTGTGTTATATTTACAACAGTCACCTTGGTTCTGAGTCCGTCGTGACTTTTTCCTTAGGCGGTCTCTTAATCGGAGTTCCCGTCTTAGAGAACTGTCAAACCATGCTTTGTCATTTGGCCTGATAGTGACTATTCTGTTAGGTATACTTTCGGTTGCCATATCTAAAAATAGGGTGTTAAACAATTAACACATTTCATTAACATCATCGCACATGGAAAAAGAGCTGCCCACGGTGCATCATAGATTTCTTTATTCAATTTCTCAAAATTTGCATTTTTGTAATTCCAAATTTTCCTCTTGAAAGTTCTTTTAATCTTTGAGTTTAGTTTGATGGCTGCATGTGTCGCTGCATGATCACTATATTCCATGTACTTGTGCAACACACCAGACTTCATTATCTCGATATTTCTGTAAGTTAGTATTGGATCAAGAAGTGTTGCAGTCCGGTGTGTTATGCGTGTTGGTTCATATATTACCAGTTTGAGATCATATAGTGTAATTACATCTTTAAGTTTGTGATAGTTTGGATTCAGTAAGTCATTATTTAAGTCACCTGTTATTATTAAGGGAAGATGTGTATCATGCGCATTTACAAATGCATTTGATAAGTTAGACCAAGAAATTTGCGGAGAATTTGGTGGTCGATGGAAGACCCACACACACACACCACACACACACCCCCCCCCCCCCCACACACACACACTAGAAAACAAAAGTGACCATAGTTAATTTCGACAAATAAATGTTCAATATTTTGGGTTTCCAGGTCTGCACGCCTTTTGTAATTTTAAATGTTCGAGACATAGATTAAGACACCCCCACCATTAGCGTCAGGTGCCCTTCCTTTCTAATTGGTTCGTGGTAATTTTCTATTTTCAGGTTTTCATCAGATACTGAATTGTTTAGATTGGTTTCCGTAAAACAGACAATGTCGTAGTCGCATATCAATTCTTCAATTTCACGTGATTTATGTCTCAGGCCATCTGCGTTTAAGTGAAATACACTTATAGCAGACACACCTTGCAGACCGGGATTAGATTCAACATCTCCATATAATAACAAATTAATTCGATAAGGATTCTTATGGGTCATGAAGAGGTAAACTTGTAAATTGAATAAGACTAGAATTTCAAACAGACATTAATCTTCCGAGAAATGCTTTGATTTTTATAAGTTTCTAGGATTATATATTGAATAAATATCTGAAGTAGATAGATAAGTTCTATCATAGAACAAAGCATTTTAAAGCGAGTATGCCTTTGACTCGTGTATACTCGACATGGACAAGACAGTCTATGAAATGAACCTATGGCGGCTCTGTATTGTTGAAGTTTACACCCCATTATGTGTTTGACAGCTAGAACAATTATATGGGGTCGCCATGGCCATATTAGAAAATACAGTTTTTGCAATTTGACTGATGTGCATGCATGTCTATGTAATATATGATAAGCTATTGTCATGATGTGTATTTAGCGTGAATATGACTCTGGTTAATGCCTTATGGGGTCACCCCTCCCCATGCCATCCACGACTCTCCCACCGAGAATCGTCGCCTTCTTCGTATTGCGCGCACCATACGAAGAGCGACAATCCTCAACAAGACAATCCAGAATATGACAAGTCAGGATGCTCATTGATGATCCAGGAGAATGTCTGCCACGTCAAGGCTTCTCAGTATTTAGAGTATACCAAGACATAGAGCTCGATGGAAGGAATAAGATGTGTAACGTAGACACGGCCACAGGCACTAGCTTAATAATGGTCGAGTATTAGCAAGTGTATCACAAAAGGTCGCATGCGCTTGGGCGGTTTCTTCTCACTGTGTCGATAACTGTATACTACTTTGCTGTAGATACGTGCCACTGAGGTGCCAAACATACAGAGTGGCTAGTTTTAATATTTTATAATAGTATTCTCGTTAATAGTTACAGCAAGCGGGACTATTTTGATCTAAAAACAGTGTATTTAAAATAGAATAAAAATTTCGAATTCCTCACTGCCGAAAATTGAAAGTGCATCCTACGACTCGTCCCATTAATGAACGAATATGGGTGCCCGATCTGGGAATTTTTAAAATCTATGGTCACATCAGTAAATGACGGTATTCAGTCGAACGACAGAAATTACCAAGTGAAATAAGATGCTAAAGAATTAGATTTATTTAACGCCTCTTCAAAGATTATGGGAAATATTTTGAAATATTCATTTTCTGGAATGGCCAGTGATCAGTCGTCATTTTAATAGCCAAAGCCGGCTTCACGCAAGGGATAACGGGGCAACAACCCCAGGCCCCGATAAATAAGACCAACACACTTTTCTTTTCGCATTTTACAAATTTGAAATTTGAAACTCGCTTAGGAAGCGACTACTCTATCCACAAGCCCACCATCCAAAGGAAAAAATCTCAATCACCGGACTAGCTTTCGACTACCGATCTCGCGACGTGTTACAGCGTTGTTCTTATCGTCACATGTTCGTCAGTGAAGATCGACCCGTTGCGATATCACGCGGACAGCGACCAGTCCAGATGCACTAATGTGACGCGATGTTCAGAATCCAAGGTCAACGAGGGACCGAACACTCATGGCATGATTCATCTCTGAATAGACGAAGACTGACCATGGTCGATGGACTCTAAGAGCGATCCTTTATATATCAGCTGCTTTTTAATGCCACAAATAGTGGCTTATTATTAATGGAGGGATTACAAGGATGAATCTACTATAAGCTTTGCCCCGCCAATTTCTAGCTAAGCTCCGCCCACGCTTTGCCAGTGTTGGGGTCGATCGAACCACGAATTCACAGATGCCAATACGGTAATTATACAGACAAGCTGGTGAATATTTTGAAATTAATTTGACCGCGAGCTGTTGCTGCCATAGGCAGCAACAGCTCGCGGTCAAATTAATTTTAAAATATTCAAGGTTACCGGTACGGTGTTCTGTAAATTGAGATTCAGGAAGTTCAGGATTCGATAGATCCTACTACGGGCAAAGCATGGGTGGAGCTTAGATAGAGATGGGCGGAGCATATCTAAAACTTGATTCGTCCATAGTACCAGATGCTCAGCTATTATTATCTAACCACTAAACAAATCGAGCGTTTGATGACAGCAATCTGGCAAGCGGTTGCAAGAATTGCTTTTCTTATCTTGAATTTGATTGGAGGAGAAAGTCCCCACGGCATTTTGGCACCGGTAATGTTGGATAAGTAGTCTGAGAATGTTTAAATCCAGGAATTCCGAATCGTTCGTTTCCGTTCTCTTAGGGGGCTTCGAGTTAGCTGTACGTAATCGCGTTAGAGAACAAAGCGTCTAAATGTATTTTTCTTTTTATAAAAACAATATACAATGATGACTTGATAGAAGCTGTTCTCCTTCATCATCGGAAGTCAATGATGAGACGCGCGTGCGATTGCGCACGTTCCAATGCGTATTTTCTTCACGTTGGGCCAAGGAACTGCACGTTTCACAACAGACGAGAATCATATCAAATATTTGGACATACCGTCTGGGCAGATATGATGATGTGATTCAGTTGACGAGTTGTCTGACGCCCGACAGCCCTTGAAATAATATACCTTCAATTCTTAGCTTTTAACACTGACAGCGCAGACACGATAAAATACGTTTGATCACAGGAATATGTTGTTTCGAAATTAGTTTGACTGGAACATGTTGCTGCCTGGTTTCCAGTGGGATTAGTTTCAAAATATTCAAAGGCTTTCCAGTTGAATTTCGGTAACTATACATGCAATAAACTCATTGAACCTCGATTTCCTAAAAATTATACAGTTAAAGGTGCAATATTCACAGTAAAATTTCTGAAAATAAAATTGTTTAAATTATACACTTTTAGAGGCTTAAACTGCGAGCCTATATGAAATGAAACGAAATAAATCTTAACATATGATGATTCCATTCCATATAAATTAATATAATTCTTTAAGTTGCGAAATTGAAATAGAGGCACGGGCCTCTATTTCAATTTCGCAACTTAAAAAACTATAATAATGTATATGGAATGGAATCATCATATGTTAAGATTGATTTCGTTTCATTACACATAGGCACATAATTGAACTTATAAAATATGCAATTTTACCAATTTTATATCCAATCATTCTGGTGTGAATGTGCACCTTTAAACTGTTGAATATTTTGAAACTAATTTGACTGGTGGCTGTTTCTACCTATGCCTATCAAAGGCATACAATTCGCACATTCGTGATAGACTTTTAGAGTGACAGACCGAATCCCTCCATCGAAACATATGTCTAGACTATGGTGAAACAGACACCCCCAATGTCCCCAGACACAGACATGTTTGGCATGATTATTGGACGACAACCACGACCAGGAGAACGGTATGTCTAATATGAACGACATGAATAAAACGGCGTGTGATTTCTCTCAGACCTTCATACGAGATATGATTTCATAGGGGCAAAATCATGCAGAATCATTCCCTGATATGTCTTCCTTTGGGAAGAAAGCCGGACATAGAAAATCATAATGGTGTAATGCTTTACAGACAGCAAGGAAGAATTCTCCTGAATCTATCCAGTTAGGCAAAATTAAAGTTCAACACCAGAGTACCTTCGATGGATTGGAAGAGTTTCTCCGTTAACGGTTCTATCCAAATACATAACTCTCAGTAATAAAGTGCTACAGTAATAATACATACTAAAACATAGGCTATGCTATACCGTGATAAGAGAATGGATAAATTCAATCTGTGAGTCAATTATCTGACGTCATAAAATATTACGTCAATAATGAGCTGCCGCAGTAATTATTATGACGTATGACTCCGTCATGATCATCGGGGAATCAGTCATGAAGTGTAAAAATTCTATCTCTGATCAATTTATAATTTAAAGGTGCATATTCACAGCAAAATTACTGAAAATAAAGTTGTTTAAATCATATACTTTAGAGGTTTAAACTGTGAGCCTATGCGCAATGAAACGAAATAAATCTTAACAAATGATGATTTCATTCCCTAAAAATTAATATAATTTTTTAAGTTGCGAAATTGAAATAGAGGCACAAGCCTCTATTTCGATTTCGCAACTTAAAAAATTATATTAATTTATAGAGAATGAAATCATCATATGCTAAGATTTATTTCGTTTCATTACATATAGACACATAATTTAAGCTCATAAAAGAACACAATTTTAACAATTTTATTTTCAAGCATTCTTGTGTGAATATGCACCTTCAATAAAAAAAATATCTTCAATATTCTGAAACTAATATGACTGGGAGATTTTATTGCCTTATGCAGCAACAACACCCACTCAGAATAGTTTCAAAATATTCAACAACTTACCTGTATAATTACAAAGAAATTTGGATTTGTGGAATTCGGGATACAAAGTATATAAATCGTTTCTTCTTCTTTCCCGTCCGCTCCTTGTGTCAGACATATTCCAGTCAAGTTAGGGTTTGACCCACCACTAATTGCAACAGTAATGAAACGACTTTTATTTTGTCTATTTAGCGCTTAGAAATGATGCATACAAATCTAATAAATTCTTTCGAGTGGAACCTGCTGAATTCAAAATGGCTGGCAATATGGCCGCCAATCGAGTATAATATGGTATATATCTCGAGAACAGTTTATATTAGACCAATTAATGTATTACGAGTACATAGTGTGGACGGGCGGCCGTCGTCTCGCGCCTGCGGGGCTCACCCGCAAATGGTTGCTGGTCTGAGCAACCAGCCATCTACTTGGAGACGCGTGGTTCTGGTCAGTCATTCACAACAGGGTGCACTACCTGCGCCTGGCGAGTCCGGCAGGCTGGGCCCGACTCGATGGTCTATGTTAGGTCCTCTTCCTCGCCGCCTCAGTCCGGAATCGGGAGTTCGGGCCTTGTGTGGCCATCTCGGTTCTTAGTCCCTCCGGGCGTGGTCACAATGCAGTTGTTTCATGGGTGGCGGAGGTCCTGTCTCCGGTTCTCCTCTCTTTTCCCTCTCTGTCAGTCGGAGCGAAAGGGAGTGGCGCTGATGTATACATTTATGCCGGGTATGTCGTCGGCGGCTCTCTGCCCACCTGTAGTCATGGGTGCGGTGGTGGTGACGGCTGCTGCATCGGAAGTGGCGTCGGAAGTGACGGTGGTCATGGTGATGGCTGTGGTGGGGGTCGAGACGATGGCGGTCATCGAGGCGGTGCTTTTGCCATCAGTGGTGGAGACGCTGGTGGTGGCTCTGTCCGCGATGAGGGAGGCGAATCTCCCAGGCAGGGGTGGGGGGGTGCGAAAAGGATGCCCCTAGGCCGACGAGTAGTTCCTTCTGAGAAAAGGGATCCAGTTGGTGTCATCCTGCGGGGAATGGAAGGTGCATGCGGGTAAAGTGAGGGCATTCCGTGGATGGGAAAAAGAGCAGTGAATAGTCGTTTGGTCTATTTCTAGCCTGCGTTCGAGTCGAGCTCCTTGTTTTAGGTGATTCTCTCTCAGGCGCTAGCGTGCTTGGGAGCAGTAGGAGGAGAGAGAGGTGTCGTGATGGCGAACTTAGTCTGCTTTTTTCTTGTTTATCCCAGGTGTTCCACTCGAAGTATTTTATCTTCAGCTGAAAAGATTGAGCGGCAAGAGGACCAATTTGCATCCTCGTTGTCCGGGTTTCTAAACATCACCCAAACTTCCTGAGATTGTCGCTCATGAGGTGGAAGGGCCTGTCTGTCAGCCGGGGTAACTGTCTCCCGGGAGCGAGAGTTCATATGTTGAAAGGGAGAGGAGGAATTGGCATTTTGGGAGAGGAATGAGAGACAGTGGATGGTATTTCCCGGTGGTCATTACTTCGCCGACGGTGACTATCTGTTCGGCCAGCCTATATAACAGGTTATTCTGTCGTGAAAAGTCATTTAGCGCTAATAAGTAATTCTAGGAGGTCTGCTTGAAGCGGAACGGGACGAATTTATATTTTAGTATCTCTACTCTGACGAATCGGGTGGTTGAAGATCGCGTTTTAACTTGCGGTCTGATTGATCCGCTGTTCTTGGTAGACGTCCAAAGGTGGCCCTTCTGAGTGTGCCTACAATTGGCTAATCCTTTAGAGGGGATCCCACGCGAGGCAGTAGTTTAGCTACCCTAGGTGTTCTTGCAGCTTATGCCTTCTTGTGGCTACAGAAGGATGCAATTGGTTAAGTTTCATGAGACCTTCTACCCTCGCAAAGACGGACAAATCTTTCACTTGGAGATGAAGACATGGCTGGGTGGCGTCGAAAAGGTTGTAATCCAGTCTGCAGACGTGCAAACCAGCTCGTGTAATTAAGCGATGAAAGAATTTAAGGTATCTCTGTCGAGGCGATGCGCCACTGTGGTCTAATGCGAGGGCAGGCGGAAGATTGTGTGGACGACTAGAAAAAGATTTCTGGTTATGCGGCAGTTATTCTGGTTCGGTCGCTTGGAATGGTGATAACCGCCGGATTGCATAATTAAACAGTTTTAAACAGTGATTACCGGCCAAGCAGTCTAAAAGAAAAACAGGGGTAGCCAGTCGGCTGAGAAGATAAATCTTCGAGCTGCAGTGTTTTCTAATCGCTCTCTAAGGAAGTGCGTGAGAAGTGCGCTTTGTGCTTGTAGTGTGGTATTTTTATGTGGCTAGAGGTTCTCTGAGAAAAGGGAGTGGAGCAAGGGTCAATAGAACCGACGGGGCCGGTAAAAAAGACGGCGGAGGAATACAGAGCCTTTTAAGAAGAAAGCGTCCATGGTGAGTGATCTTACATAGAGCGAATTTGGTCGCTTTTTTCTGACGCAGAGTTGGCTTCCATGTACCCGCCAAGATATTCGGTGAGAGGGGCGTGGCCATTTTGCATGGAGCATCGCAGAATGGTCATCTTGACACGATGATGCATGTTTTTTACTAGCTTGTTACCATCAGCAAAAGGGCCATCCACCCAAACATGTTGGCAACAATATCTGCGACGATGAAGTACCACAGCCTCCGAGTGTTTCCTAAAGATCCAACAGGGGGAGGAAATACCTTGGAGGCCGAGGACTGGGGCTAGAAAGCTTCTGGAGGAATAATTACACGAGTACATTCGGACTTGGATCCTGCCCAAAGTCGGTTCTTGTAAGCCGGGCTGTGGAACTATGCACTGCGGGTGCCGTCATCATAGACTTGATTGTTCGCCAGCTTGTTCTGGATCCAGAGGTACGCGTGGAAACATGTCAAATGATGGCATGGATGATAATGAGAGCTAAACACTGACATTGAATGTAGAAATGTCTTGTAAATATTGAACACTGTCAAATGTTGAGATGTGTCATCATAGATTCGTCATGGGGTACAGAAGACCGAATTATTTGGTAGATTGGGGACATGTTTCTATCTACTCGTAATTCATTTATGTCGTCTAAAATGAACAATTCCCGAGATATACGCAATATTATACTTGATTGGCGGCCATATTGGCAGCCATCTTTAATTCAACATGTTCCACTCAAAGGATCCTGAATTTTTATACACCATTTCTAACACCTAAATATTGAAATTAAAAGTGGCTTCATTACCGTTGCAATTAGTGGTGGGTGAATGTAGAATTTGTTTACAAACATCGAACATTATTGTTAACTGTTGTGTTGTGACGTCACAGAGTGGTCAGGGGTGCAGAAGACATCTTTCTTCGGTAGATTTGGTTTCTATCGACTCGTAATACATTTATGTAGTCTAATATGAACCGTTTCTGAGATATATGACATATTATACTCGATTAGCGGCCGTTTGGCAGCCATCTTGAATTCAGCACTCTCCACTAAGAAAATGTATTAGATTTTTGATATATCGTCCCTACTGAACAGATTCTAGGTGGTTTCATTTCTGTAGCAATTAGTGGTGGGTTTTTAAAATTGTGTTTTATATTGACTGTGATAACAGCCACGGCACCGGATGGAGTGTGCTGTATTTCTTAGCGTCCCACTAGGGCCATAGAGCTTGCCCTCTGCGCTGGTATATGCAGGCCAATTGTATCGCCTAATATGCGCATGGCAAGCTTGGAAGATATGTTTCGTCCATCACAGGGCTTGATCCATATGGATAAATGTCTGAATCGCCAGTTTTGAACATGTGATACAGATGGGATTTTAGTTTGTTATGGCAAGTTCTCAGGCGAAAAAGAATGACTTTCTCTGCTCTGGAAAGAGAGTAATAACCATCAGAATCATTGTAGCCATAGTATTGCTGTAACCATTTCTTGTCAAGCTTATTTTTTATGATAGTTGTCCCCTGTGGAAGTGAGTCTTCTACTTGTATCTCCCACGCAAATACAGATAAAATACAGGAAATACATAAGATGGCGGATGATCAAAAAATTATATGGTAGTACAGTAACTAGAATAACTAAGTAATACATTAATAGATTAATAGAGCATCTAATTTCAGCTATGCCCCGCCCATTTCCGGTCAAGCTCCACACGCTTTCCTGCGTGCTGGAATTGGTGTGCATGCCATGAATCCCCAAATCCCCAGATTATCCACCCATCATCTGACCTCGTATGACGTCATAATCAACTCAGCGCGTGTATGATGACGTCACACTCATTACGTCACAAAGGGTTCCATATAGACCGTCATCAAATCTCAAATGCGCCGATACGTTGTATGAATTGTTATATCTTTGTAATTCTTTGCTATTTAATAAACATGCTGTTGAATATTTTGAAACTAATTTGACTGGGCGCTGGCACAGCACCCAGTCAAATTAGTTTCAAATTACTCAACAACTTACCTGTGTAGTTTTTTTGAAATTAATAGTCAGGGTGTTCAGAGATCGATCGATCCCAACACGGGCGAGGTGTGGGTGGAGCTAAGATAGAGATCGGCGGGGCATAGCCAAAACCGGAAAGGTCCATTAGTTGAGTATTTTGAAACTTGAAATAAATTGTTTGATTGATTATGCTTCCCCTGGCCACAACAGCGCCCAGTCAAACTAGCCCCAAAACAACAGACATTGATTGGCTAGGCATACACTTCGTAAACCTGACGGACGGACTGTTCGGTGTACATGACATAGCTAGATACAACACGCGTACAAATTGGACGAATCCTAACTACACATGAGCGGGTCATAGATAGAAATGGAGCCTTCTATTACATTAATCAACATGAAATTTTGAAAACGTATTCGATGAATATAGAATCTCATACTCGTACAGCAAAATCTCGTACGAAACTCGATAAAACTCGTTCCAAATGAGATCTTACTAAACGGCAACAGCTCCCAATCAAAGTAGTTACAGAATATTGATTAAATTGTATTAAATTTTCGGCTTCGTACTTTCCTGTTAAGTGTACGTGAAGAGTATTCGTATTGTTGTTCTGCGAGGACCGCTACTCGTGCGCATAATACATAAACAACTACAGAGAAAATCACTTAAATACGGTTCATAGGGATTAAAACATTCTGTAATTTTATGAGAAATATCAAAATGTTTTCAAGAGAACTCTTAACAACATTTATGGCGTGCTTAGCGGTCGCCCGCATGAAACCAGGCAACAACCAGGCAACGGCGTGGCCAATTTTAACAACGAAGAGGTCGTAAACCGTTTATTTGACCGCGGAGATCTTTTTGACGTGTACTTAATAAACTACTTCAAAATAATATATTACTTTGGCAATTTTAGTATAAATTATAATGATAACTAATGTTCATTATGAAACATCTTCCAACAACATCGTTTTCAAAATGCAGATTGGGTTATTTTCGATGTGTTTAAAATTTTGCTTTTTATGCCAGCGGTAGTAATAAAACTATCACCACCACGATGGTCCAATGCAACAGATGGGTTTACAACCGTTGAGTGCACTTGAGGTGCTTAGACACGTTAACTGTCTAACTACAGCAAGCCAACAGACGATAATTTCAATGGGCAATAACGCTGGCTCTGCTGAATATTTTGAAAATAATTTGAGTGAAAGTTGTTGGTGGCTTAGCCACCAACAACTTTCAGTCAAATTGCTTTCAAAATATTCAGCATATCCAGTGTTAAACACCATGGAATATGTAGTCTACAGACAATCAGCAGGGAGACAGCTAAAGACAATTTCCGTACTATTTTGACGATTGTTTCGTTCATCGTTCAAGTTAATGTTGGGATCCGAGATATCGCTTAAATACCTGACGTCATTATAAAATGCATCACGTTGTTAGCGGACGTCGCGATCAAATGACGTCGGCCTTGCACGAAAGGTAAACAACAATAACAGTGTGAATTGTGTCTTTGTGAATCGATAATTTAATAAACATTCTGCTAAATATATTGAAAGTAATTTGATTGTTGGATGGCGCCATTTGCAGCAACAGTCTCAAGTCAAATTAGTCTAAAGAAATTTAACAGCGTTACTGTGTGTTTATGTTGGAATTGAAATTCCGGTAATTCAGGATTGAAAGTGTGAAAATCGATTCAGATATGTGGTCTGGCAGCGCGAGTTTTATAAGGTTGTCAGTTTTCATTGTAGTAGTAGTAGTAGTAGTAGTAGTAGTAGTAGTAGTAGTAGTAGTAGTAGTATTAGTAGTAGTAGCAGCAGCAGCAGCAGTAGTAGTAGTAGTAGTAGTAGTAGTAGTAGTAGTAGTAGTAGTAGTAGTAGTAGTAGTAGTAGTAGTAGTAGTAGTAGTAGTAGTAGTAGAAGTAGTAGTAGTAGTAGTAATAGTAGTAGTAGTAGTAGTAGTAGTAGTAGTAGTAGTAGTAGTAGTAGTAGTAGTAGTAGTAGTATGTATGTATGTATGTATGTCGGATTTATATAGCGCCAATTCCAAACTGAATTGCTCAAAAGCGCTTTACAAAATTTAGAATGCTCTTTGGAAAAGATATGTTTTTAGTAGTGATTTAAATGAGTCAATTTTAGAGCAGTTTCTAATTTCAGGTGGAAGAGAGTTCCAGAATCGCGGACCGGCTCGAGAAAATGCACGATCTCCAGTAGTTAAGTTTGATTTTGGTATGGTACATAGTAATTGTGTGCTAGACCTAAGAGACCTTGGTGCTGATCTTTGCTGGATTAAGGATTTTAAGTACGGTGGGGCCAGATCATGTAGGCACTTGAACACCAACAAAGCCACCTTGTACCATATACGTTGTCTTATAGGCAACCAGCGCAGCTCCAATAGGACCGGTGTGATATGATCGAATCTTTTGGTGTGTGTAATCAGTCTAGCTGCTGTATTCTGCGCTCTCTGTAAACGATCTAATTGGCTAGATGGTATGCCTATTAACAGAGAGTTACAGTAGTCCAGGCGTGACGTGAGTGTAGCATGTACGAGAGTTTTGACCGCGTTTTCATCCAGGAAGCTGCAAATTTTGCTAATGTTCCGAATGTTCATGAATATGAAACGGCAGACAGTGGTAACATGAGCTTCCATCGATAGGGAATTGTCAAATGTTACGCCTATGTTACGGGCACTTGCACTGAAAGATACGTCAGCCTCCCCAATGTGCAAACTGGTGATGTCAACCTTATGTCTTAGGTGCGGTAAGGTTATTAACAGAATTTCAGTTTTCTTATCATTCAACTGCAATAAGTTGCTTAACATCCATTGTAGTAGGAGTGGTTGCGGCGGCGGCGGCGGCGGCGGTGGTGGTGGTGGTGGTAGTAGTAGTAGTAGTAGTAGTAGTAGTAGTAGTAGTAGTAGTAGTAGTAGTAGTAGTAGTAGTAGTAGTAGTGGTAGTAGTGGTGGTGGTGGTGGTGGTGGTAGCGGTGGTGGTAGTGGTAGTGACAGTCGCAGTAGCAGTTGTAGTTGCTCTTTTTGTTGGTGCTGTTGTCGTCATCTTCGTCGTCGTCGTCGTTGTTGTTGTTTTTTGCTCTTGCCATTGTTGTGACTGTTGCTGTTATTATTGTTATTACTGCTGCTGGTCGTCGTCGTAGTCATCGGTCTTGTTAATGCTAGTCATTGTGTTGTTGGCCTAGTATTGGTATGCGCGCAATTTCGCAATGACGCATCACTGGCGCATTGACGTCAGCGGTGATGTAACGCGTGACAAATCATGCTCATTGGCAAATTGTGGAAACCTTAGAACAATGATGCTTCACTTGATGGACGGAATGCCAGCTGGAAACTGTCCAAACTATATGTACGTATTTTCATCAGCAACAGAAATGTGACTGACAAAAGGAATGCCACGACCACATCTAAATTATTCCAATCAACAAGAAAATAAGAGACGAAGTAACGTTATATTAAAGCGTGTTTGTTCTTCAGTGCGTATGTCCGCCCGCTAGTGGAGTGGTTGTTATTGCTTTAGGAATAACCATTGATGACGCTAGCGTCAGGGTGACACTGGATTCTCGTAAATAATGTCCGACTAACATCGGCATAACCCTGGATGCTCGTAAATAAGGTTCAGGGTTGGATTGGTTTGGTAAATAAGATTACTTCTGGGAGACCTTGAGCCTATCTTAATATAGAATTCTAACCTTGCTTTACCCATCAACATTTTGCATTCTGGATTGAGTTCCTTCTGACAACTGCGTTGCTGTAATGTGTTGCTATTTAATACTAATATAACATGATATTTAGCAACCAAGCAAAGGTTAGTAAACTGCGACAGAAATAAATAAGCAATGCAGAATATTGGATTGTCCCAAGGTTGGGCACCTTTATCTCTACCAGAAGAGATGTGTATTTTTGGAATTTCTGGAAACCTATGTGTTCAACTAATTTGCAATAACCAATTTTGTTGGACGTGATGCGCAGAAGCAAGCCTTGGAGATAATATAGACTCGCAAGAACTACCCCGGGCTGCCAGCCCAGAGGGACTTGTCGCATTCGTGTCTCGCGAGATCTCCTTCGATACGAGATCGAGAAAAGTATCTCGCGTTTAATGAGTGGCTATTAGCGTAGTAATTTTCGCCAACATTTGGCGAAAAAAGAAGCGAAGCTTGAAAGGACACACTACCTGCCAGGCAATACGCTATAGATACCAGACAATACGCTATGCATAACAGACAATACGCTATACATACCCGACAATACGCTATGAGTAGGGGTGAGGTGAGCCCCTTTTTCACACCTTTTTCTTTTGTTCTTTTCTTTGTTCTCTCCGTTGTTGTTTTTGCACCTTTTTTCTCTTTGATCTCTGCCGCCTTGGCAATTAGCCAAGCAAGGAAAAGCGTCCAGCCCTCCCCTGTTTTGATTGGATGTTAGATGTAGAGGATACCCATAAGCCCCACCACAACCCCTCCCCCATTAAATCCCGGGCCTTCAGTTATCCAATGAAGTGAGTTTAAGGGTAATTAGCGTAGTGATTGACAAGGGTTAATGAAGGTAATTAAGGATGATTGACAGGTTACATGTCTGGACTCGTCTTTTCCTGGGAACTCATCATATGAATATAGCATATTTGTTGTGTTCTAAAATCCTTTGTTGCATACCTTTGTAATGCCCCGACATGTGTGTAGCATTGTCATAAGACTGCCCTTTGCACTTTGAGAAATCTATTTTGCAAACTTGGAACATATAATGCTGTACTTGATTTGCCATATCTTCAGCATTGTGGCCTTTCAAATTGAGGAATGTTATCAATCGTCCAACTGGGTTTCCATCCATAGGAGACACATCGTAGCATAATACCTAGTTGATCAATATGTGAAACATCAGGTGTGGAGTCGACAGATAAATTGAATTACTTAACAGTATTTATTTCATCCACAATAGTTAAACGAAATTTGTCCCTCATTAGACCAATGCGTTCATCACATACTGTCTTAGATAACTATGGTGGGTTACCGTTTCCATCATTCCCATATTTCAAAGATATGGCTGCTAAAATGGGCAGAACTGAGCCACAAACTCTAACAACCCGAAGTAGTATCCATTCTGCAATGATCCAAATGTCTTATTTGCTCCCCGGAAAGGCAAATCACGCTCAGCTAATGTTTGAATATCACATACAACACACTGCAAGACATGTTGCCAGTATTTACAACCACCCCCACCCCTTTAACCCCTCGTGTATCAACCACGCCTCAAAACGCTTAAAAGGCAACTAGTATCAATTAAGCATTTAATTTGTCAAGAGTTTTCAAGCAAATTGAAATTTTTGCTCGGTGAATGAGCATTTGCTGGCCAGGAGAAGAATGGTTGTTTGTAAGTTTATAACTGGAATTTAGGAAACGCATTTTCGACTGGTTTTTATGATTAAAGGGTTAATGGTCAAGAGAATCTAGTGTTTAGTCAGTGTCCATGTGCAGGCCAAGAGAAGACTAATTTTGAAAATTTATCACTGGAATGACTGGCTCGGTAACCGAGCCAGGCATGCCAGGGAAAAATGTTCAAAATTAGTCTTCTCTTGGCCTGCAAATGGACAGTCCTCAAGACAATTACAGAGAACGTATTGGCCGGTTTTGCCATTATAAACCACAAGAGGGCTTAATAAGTCTTCTAATTTCCGCGTCAATCCAAAGACTGCCTTCGATTTAAATATCTCAGCATGGAATCACTGTGAGTAGTGATATTTTCATGTTGTTCAATTAAAACGGTATTCCGCCAGTCATTAATTCAATTTGCCGCAGCAATCAATGTTGAAGATTTAGGTACAAAACAATAAGCATTCTTGAGGGTTTTACTCACCATTCGGTTGTATGCCTAGAAAAATTTCCTGTGAGCAATATCTTATTTGTTTGCTATTGTTAAATCTGCGCTGTGATTTCTCAAATGACCCATTGTGTTGTCGACATTCATTTAGTCCTTAATCTATTCAGTAATTTACATATTCGGTACTGAAATCAACACACATACCAGGACAGGGTTTCTCATAAGAGTCCTTTTGAGGCTATATACCATCAAAATACAACTTGGGAACCTCAAAATTTGCGGTAGTGGGTCCCATGAGACAATTGAAAATCATGTATTATTGTTAAATGCTAATTAGCGTTATAAGTCTTGCACAAACCTACTAACAAAATCTAGCATTGGGTCCCATAATTCATAGCTGTAAACCTATGATGCGCTCTAATTTTAGCATGGATTTAGAAGAACTACATGGGTATCCCAAATTTCAGTTTAGCACCCCAAGACTTCGGAATTTAGTTGCCATGAGAAACACTGTCCCAGGACGTTTGCTTCAGAATTCAGTTGTCATGAGAAACACTGTACCAGGATCTTTGCTTCTATTATTTACAACATGAGCAGGTGCACTCTCCGACGCATACACGCCTCCTGGAACAATGTCTGTTTTACCATCATGAGTAGGATGATCAGGTACAGTCATTGACACACCCATGTGTTCTGGTATGGTGTTTGTTTCACCACTAGAAGAAGGGTACAAAATGTTTTCTCATTTTTAGTGCTCCTGTTTTGACGGTGCCCTAAGCACGTGCTTAGTCTGTCTCTTGAATAATCCAGCACTGGATTTTGTTGCCAAAGGCAACACTGTCTTCCAATCCAATTATGTTGAATATATTCAACAGAACATTTCGTACATTGTGATCAAAATTATGCTAACCAACATTTTTCTGTTTCTGTTTTGGACATATTCTAACTTATTTGGCTTCAAAAGTCGTATGAAAATCCTAGTTTCTTTTTCTACCATTGATCCAATTTCCGGACATAAATTTCATTTAAATCACACTGACTACCACCCTAGGACAAAACTAGATTAATTTATGTTTCATCCACAAATTGATATAATCTTAAATAACCCCATCCTCTAGAAGCCGTAATAATGCCAGAAATGTGATTGGAATTATCCAGAGTGATGATTTATCTAAATCTAAATGTTGTATCCCATAACGGGGGACGATTGGTTTCAGCGCATAAAATATCAGATACACACCCATACAGTACAGGTAAGAAACAACTTATAAATAACTTAACATGTTTGCAAAACAAATTAAAACGTAATGGTTAATATTTTGAACATAATTCACCTTTCCAGATTATCCATCCATTATCTTATCGCGTATGACGTCATAATCAGCTCAGCGCGCGGATGATGACGTCACAATCATTACATCACAAAGGGTTCCATATATATAGACCGTCATCAAATCTCAAATGGTCCGACATGTTATATGAATTCTTTGCTATTTAATAAACATGCTGTTGAATATTTTGAAACTGATTTGACGGGGCGCTGTTGCTGACATGGTATTGTGTTTTTACTTTGGATACAAGGTAACGTACTTCTGTGTTGTACTGTATATCCATCCACACCCACCCTCCCGTCGGTGCAATAGGCTACCATGTGCTAGCAGTAAATTTTAACGCATTTTTGTTATTAAAAAAACTGTCTATAGGAATTACCCCATTTGTGCCATCAATGAGTGGCCACTAAAGACAGGCAATCGTTTGACACATATAACCCGAAATGGGAAGAAGAGACGGATACCGTCTCCGTTATAGATATCCCAGATAACACAACTTACTGGGCCGATGCCGGGCCGATACCGTTCCGGTATCGGCCCAGAAAGCCGCGTTATCAGGGATGTTTGACAATACATAGAGATACACGTGAACATAGCGATTTGCTAAATTAGGCTATTCTCTAAGCCGTTGCTTAGGGAACTGCCAGCACAATCTCTACGTATATCCCCAGGGAATGGGTCTAGAACACAAGACAATGCCATTGGGAGATTGGCTGTGAATACAACCACAACTAAAGAACGTGACATTGAGAATTATCTGCTACAATTCTATCAGTATAATGTCTCTATGAGGGTCGAAGTAAGACATGATTTGGACAGTGGTGGATGACTAGAGCCTAAAGCATGCAGTCCAGGCAATGGTATTCGCTTAAGATATGTGTAGATTAGCTTATTCTTACGACAACTCGTCTTGAAGTATCACAACGTTTTGGCCCCAAAATCAAGTATCGGTAATAAATAGGTTAAGTTGTATTATACATATACGCTCTGGGTTCATACAGTTCTATGATTTGCAAAATAGATGACAAGGTACAAGGCGATGCTGGGAGCTCATTTGTAACTTTCAGCAATTGCGTGTTGGATGGGTGAGCGAGTCGTGATAAGGGTAGGTGATATGGTTGTAATGGCCTCGGCTGTAAAGACGCTAGTTGTAAGGTGGCTGACAAGAATATTGATTGGAACAGAATTTGGCCCCGCGCCAAGTAGGCGCCACTACCTGGTGTATGGTTTGCACCGGACCTCAGATTTCCGGATTCTTCCTGTTTTATGTTTAGACGGCATCAGGAATGTAGATAAATAGTGATGGTGATGGGGGAGATGCCGCGGGAAAATATTAGGTCATGGTTGAACGCTATTTAGGCTCCTAGGTTTTCTTCCCAGGAAAGGTTGCATTAACTAACTTTTCAACAGCTACGCCATACAATAGAGAGATCCATATCTAGGCACACCCGTCCATTTCTATCTAAGCTCCGCCCACAGCTTACACGTGCTAAAATCGGTTTGAAACTTTGAAACTCTAATTCTCAGATTCTAAATTTCAAGGTAACAATACCGGTAAGCATATAGGCAAGATCTCCGAGTCAAATTAGTTTCAAAATATTCAGCAGAATGTTTATTAAATTTTAATTTCAACAAAACATACAATTCGTAGTAGACGTTTTAATTTTCGTGCCGGAGTTACGTCGCTGTAATTGTTACTTCAGGTAACATGTATTTGATTATTTGAGTGACAGATCGGATCCCTCTATTGACTGGTGAAAAACTGTTTTCAATGGAGGAATCCAGTTTTAGTTATTCCCGCCCATCTTTGCTAACATACACCCACACGTCGCAAGTTTTAGGATCGATCGATCCTTGAATTCTCTGACTAGCAGTTTTCAGAAAAGTAATTAGGTATAAGCTGTTGACTATTTTGAAACTAATTTGACTGGGTGCTGTTGTTATTTAATAGTAAAACCATACAATTCGTACAACAACGCTTAGTCCGTCATAAATTAAGCATTCATGGGCTACATAATTCATGACGTATTTCATTATGACGTCATCCTATACGTCACATAATTGATTATGACATCATATGATTGTCTCTGAAACTGGAATCTTCAATTTCAGTGTAATAATTCAACTCAGATACTGAAGGAGGTCATCAAATATCATAACAGATAAATCCCAGTTTTTATCTTCACACCATCCAGCTTATTGAAAGATACATAGGATACTGACTACTGTAAGTTAGATATAAAATGTAGGCCTTATTCAGACCCGAACCATGAACATATTGTATGCATTTTTATGATCATGGGCATCTGGAAAGGGTAATAAAAGTAGCGTTATATACGTGACGGAATGAACATATCCGAGCTGCCACTCAAGTATCTGACGTCATAAGAGAGAGAGAGAGAGAGAGAGAGCGAGAGAGAGAGAGAGAGAGAGAGAGAGAGAGAGAGAGAGAGAGAGAGGGAGGGAGAGAGAGAAAGCGAGAGAGAGAGAGAGGGAGAGGGGGAGGGGTAGGGGGAGGGGGATGGAGAGGTAGGGAATGGGGGGGGGGGAGAGTGTGAGAGAGCGAGAGAGAGCGAGAGGGGGGAGAGAGAGCCAGAGAGAGAGAGAGCGAGAGAGAGAGAGAGAGAGAGAGAGAGAGAGAGAGAGAGGGAGAGAGAGAGAGAAAGAGGGGGAGAGAGAGAGAGAGAGTGGGGTGAACTAAATGGTGTCCACAATAGACAGGTGACACTATGCATAGAGATGCACGTGAACGTAATCTCTTGCAAAATTATGCAATCTTCTCGCTGTAGTTGAAGCGAACGCCAGCCCAATCTCTACAGATATCCTCCAGGTACTAGCGTTGAACGAGGTCTAGACCCCAAGACAATGTCATTTGGGGAGATTGGCTGGGAATACAACCACAACTAAAGAACGTGAAATTGAGAATTATCCGCTGTAATTCTATCATTATAATGTCTTCATGCTGGGTGAAGTGTGACATGATTTAAGCAGTGGTGGATGACTAGAGCCTAAAGCATGCATTCCAGACAGCGGTATTCACTTATGTCCTGTATAGATTAACTTATTCCATCGCTAGTATCACGACAGATATAGCTGATATATATGCTGATAACGCCGGTTACTGGGCTGGTAACTGGCAAATACCCGGCCAATTCTCCCAGTACATGCACGGTAATCTGCGTTAGCTGGGCAGTTATTGGTCGTATCCAAAACCACTGTATATTACTGACACATGGATAGCGCAAGACAGAATTTGTCAAGCGCATTTGTGACATAGGTATGGCTTTGTTCAACTAATTCGTATATTAGTTTTCTACATGGATTAGAAGTTCCATTACGCTCAGGAGTGAACCCATTAACTGGATTTACTGAGAATAAGGTAGAATTGTAGAATTTTGATAAAGAATAATATCGCCGAGGAAGTGATAAATGTTTATTTACTGAGATGTAGATAATTATGTTTAACTTCTCTTGTGTCAACTTGTACTTTATCATGGTAAAACCTGCCAATACTTCCTCTGCAGTTGTCTTGAGGATTGTTTATTTGCATGCTACGTGAAGACTGTTTTTGAAAATTTACCACTGGAGCGACTAGCTCGGTTACCGAGCCAGTCATTCTAGCGATAAATTAAAAAAAAAGTCTTCTCTTGGCCTGCAAATGGACACTGACTAGACACAAATCTTGATTTCTTTAACCATTAACCATTTAATCGTCAAGCCGGTCAAAGCACGCTCTTTAAAAACGATTTTCCTAAATTCCAGTTATAAACTTACAAAAAATCAATCTTCTCTTGGCCAGCGAATGGTCATTCACTGAGCAAAAATTTCAAATTGCTTGAAAACCCTTGACAATTTAAAGGCGTAATTGATAGAGGTTGCATCAACTAAATGTTTCTTTTCAACAGCTACGCCATCCAATAGAGATCCATATCTAGGCTCGCCCCCGCCCATTTCTATCTAAGCTCCGCCCACATTTTAAACGTGCTGAAATCGATTTGAAACCTTGAAACCCGAATTCCCAAATTTCTGAATTTCAAGGTAACAATACCGGCAAGCATATAAGCAGCAACATCTCCGAGTCAAATTAATTTCAAAATATTCAGCAGCATGTTTATTAAATTGTAATTTCAACAAAAACATACAATTCGTAGTAGACTTTTTAATTATCGTTCCAGAGCTACGTCGCTGTAATTGTTACTTCGGGTAACATGTATTGATTATGACGCCAGATACTTGAGTGACAGATCGGATCCCTCTATTGACTGGCGAAAAACTGATTTCAATGGAGGAAAAATTTCAATTTGCTTGAAAACTCTTGGCAAATTAAAGGTTTAATTGATAAAAGTCGCCTTTGAGCGCTTTGAGGCGCGGTTGACGCACGAGGGGTTAAATATCTCGTTCATCACTTCTATGGCTGTGGTAATCTGACAACATTCTACAGATTTCCCATTTGACTACTGTTTTCTAATCCTCGGCCAGAGATAATAGCTCCCGTAGGTTCTTCTCGTTTCTCAGTGTACCAAGCCCTGCATCTCCCTAAATGACATTTCCTAGTTTTAGCTATTCCCCGCCCATCACTAGCTAAGCTCCACCCACACCTCGTTCGTGTTTTGATCGATCGATCCCTTTACTCCCTAACTATCAATTTCCAGAAAATTATACAGGTAAGTTAGTGAATATATTGAAACTAATTTTGTTTCAAAATATTCAGCATAATGTTTATTAAATCGTAAAGACACAATTCGTACAACGTGTAGGACTATTAACCATTAAAGACGGACTAAACCGAATCATTCATACCATATATAATTATGACGCCAACCTATACGTCACTTAGTTGATTATGACCTCATAATTCGTGAGATGATGGATGGGTAAACTGGAAAGGGCCACTGGTACGTAGCATATTTAGCACGTGCGTGTGCGCGTGCTTGTGTGCGTGCGTGCGTGCGTGCGTGCGTGCGTGCGTGCGTGCGTGCGTGCGTGCGTGCGTGCGTGCGTGCGTGCGTGCGTGCGTGCGTGCGTGCGTGCGTGCGTGCGTGCGTGCGTGCGTGCGTGCGTGCGTGCGTGCGTGCGTGCGTGCGTGCGTGCGTGCGTGCGTGCGTGTGTAGTGGTGTTCTCTAATGAGTCTTGTAGAAGTTGGCTCTATGTACAGCACATTTCATATCATTGTGTGCAGGCATGTCTACTGGCATTCATAGTGATATAGATCATCTCTAAAGACAGACTATCTTTGTCGGGATACTTTCATTGACAGCGGGACAGTATTGCACATCATGTTTAACCGCTAATGGTCCTTTCCATTTTTAGTTATGCCCCGCCTATCTCTAGCTCAGCTCCACCCACACATCGCCCGTGTTGGGATCGATCGATATCTGAACTCTCTAATTATCAATTTCCAGAAAACTATACAGGAAAGCTGTTGAAGCGCGCAGTCAAATTAGTTTCCAAATATTCGACAGAATGTTTATTAAACAGTAGAGACTTACAATTCGTACAACGTGTCGGACTATTAGGCGCTAAAGACAGACCAAATAGAATCATTTATGACGTAGTGATTATGACGTCATCCTACACGCCGCTTAGCTAATTATGACGTCATATGACGTCAGATCATCGATGGATACTCTGGAAAGCTGAATTGGAGTTTATATATCTATGTTGTTGAGTGATAATACGAAGCTACTAGTAATGAGTAATTTAAAGGCACTCAAATCAATCTAAACATAGAGACGTGGCTTCTTCGAGAATACACCTCTAATGTATTGACCGGCCATATTATTACGTCATCACAACGACTTCACTGTTACATAAGACTCACTTCGGAGACGAGACAGATCTGGACCCGGTCTATTTCCGTAGCGGACTGTAAAAGCAACACTGTAAATCGTGTTGATTTTGGTACTATCTTTACCCCGGTATCACTAGTTTGATACATACATTAAAATCGACTCGATCCACTCAGTGGTTCGTGTGATATCAGCATCCACGCGAGTCAGCAAATTCTTGACATCATTTTGTTTGCGACAGATGTGGGCAGATTTGCATTTTTTGACGAATTCAGAGGGACTATGTTTCTGTTAACTACTTGTCATACAGACTACTACCGGCTTTATATCATCTCGTTTTATGTGAATTAATATTGCCTGGTGTGAAGAGAGTAGCGCTCGTGTCCTTTTAAGTTTCAATTCTCTCTACCACTTTATTCTGGTGGAAATCACGATGCCAATGGCTACTCAATACATACGGGATACCTTTTTCGATCTCGTAACGAATGAGATCTCGCGAGATACGAATGGCGCTCAAATGTTTGAACTAAAGAAGATGAAATAATGGATGCTGAATCATTACATTCCAGTTTATCCAGCATTGAATAAAAGGATACAGATAGAACCTTCTATATCGCACATTGTGTATATCGCCCACCGGACACTGACCAACAAATTTCATAATACTATGGTATATATTGATTGGAGCCAACTGATGGCGGCTCCTTAAGATGTGTAGTTTTACGATCGCCCTCTTAAATTACCACCATTTCTTGGCCCCGAAATCGAGTGTCTGTAACAAACAGGTAAAGTTTTATTGGTAACATAGACTTAAGCCTCACCCGTTTCTATGATTTGCTGAATAGATGACATGGTACAAGGAGATGATTGCAGTTCTCTCTTTTGTAGCTGTCAGTAATTGCATGTTCATCAGGGTGGGTCGAGTAAGCGAATCTCGATAAGGCTAGGCGATATGGTAGTGGAATCCGTTGTAAAAGCAGTGTTTGTACGGTGGCTGACAGGAATATTGATTGGAACAGAATTTGGCCCTGTGCCATCTACCTGGCGTACGCTTTGCACCTGGCCTCAGATTTCCTGATTATTCCTGTTTTATGTTTAGACAGGATCGGGAATGTAAATAGATAGTGATGATGATGGCGAGATGCCGCGAGAAAATATTAGGTCAAGGTTGATCGCAAAGGCTTGTTTCCACCAAGATAGTTATAGAAATTTGGGAATGTAAAAAGTCTATAGAATATAAGACAATGAATGTGATCACATTTTTTGGGTAGAAATCATAATTCTTTCCCCTCAAACTCAAAGACGGTATGCAAATACAGGATAGACACTTAATTCGCGAGTTAACGCGTACCAAGTCTATATATTAGTGGATAAAATTCTTACTGAAAAACGCTATTAAAAATTTACAGGTCCGGACCTGAAAAATCCGACGTTATGCCCTCATTAAGAAAAATACTCATGTATACATTATTAGTACGTTCATATTATCACTCAGCATCATTTACCGGACAACATAATCTCCACTGATACTTTATACACCATTTTCCATACGGTCCCGCTTCAGTGAATGTTGTCCAACAGAGATTCTCTATGTTTACCAATGTAATGCCTAAATTTAGTCTAGAAAATTAAAATATTTCCTAAATGAATGTCCATTTGCAGGCCGAGAGAAAACTATATTTGAAAATCTACAACTGGAATGACTCACTCGATTATCGAGCGAGTCATTTCAGTTGTAAATTTTCAAAAATAGTCATCTGTGGACATTCACCAAGCCCACTACAGAGGCCGGTTATGGACGGCTTCGTCAGAAAAGGGTTGACTTTGTTCCGCGAATTTCACAGGACACACCTGCACAGAAAGATATGATATTCTCTATATACTCAGAGACAACACCTGCAAAAGCTCGTAGAGGATGATGTCCCTGCATCACCGTGTTGTGAAATCTGATTGATACCTACCGATCAAATGGAGGCAGGGATGGATAGGCTGTACAGTGAGGACTATGACCCACCTTTGGGAGCAAAAGACTGGGAATAAGACACAATGGCCAGATAAGAATAGCTAGCGGCAGGATGTCTTCAATTTTGGATCGTTTCTGCTTTTATGGTCTCCCCCGCCATCCCCCCCCAACCCCTAACTCCCACAATCAGGGGTAGAAATAACAATTTTGTTCTACATGCACAAAGTGCATCTAACATTTGTATTTTGCCTGCACAGCAACAAATCTACATGCACATAAATTAATTCATTCACCTGACACCTATGAATTCATAATATCTCACTTTCAATACAAACATACTGGAAAACTGTTGAATATTTTGAAATTAATTTGACTGGAAACCATTGCTGCCTTAGGCAGCAATAGTTTCCAGTTAAATTTATTTCAAAATATTCAACAGAATAAGTTTTATATCGTAAAGAATTTCCTTATTTCAGGGATTTGTCGGAGAGGGTTAACGTTATAGCTTATCGGCCAGAAATATGCCCGTACCCTGTGCACCCAGTATTGCAAATTTACCTGCACCAGCCATTTTTTTACCTGCATTGTGCATGTGAAAGGAGCTTATTTCGACTCCTCCCCACAATCAACTCCAATTCACAGCATCTTGTATAACGTAAGGGCTTTTATTTGTATCTTCGCCCCGTCCACTGGTTTCCCAGAGAACCGTATTTAGTCCGTTTTTTGACTTTTGATTCACGTTTTCTCCGACGAGTTTTGGCCCATCGACTCGAATATTATTCAACTTGCAGTACTCCCTGAAACTTACATGGCTCTTTAAATATTGGTTTTCATGGGAACAATTGTTTTCGAGAAAAGACCGAGATCCTTTCTCCATATGAAATTTATTGGCAGGGCTGTACATGATGATCTAATACCGGGGTCCATTTCAAGCTAAGCGCCGACCACTATCTTCGCAAGCAGGAACGCGCTAATTCGATAGATTCACCAGATTAGGTAATTCGAGAACAAATGAATGAATGAATGAATTAATTAATGAATGAGCAAGTGAACGAACGAATGAATGAACGAACGGATGAACGAATAAATGAACGAAGGACCGAACGAACGAATGAATGAACGAACGAACGAATGGATGGATGAAACAATGAAGGAAGAAATGGACGAATGCACGAACGAATAAATGAACAAACGGCGAGCTGCGCGAAAGAGTGACACAAATGAATGAATGAATAAATGAATGAATGAATGAATGAATGAATGAATGAATGAATGAATGAATGAATGAATGAACGAATGAAGGAACGAATCAAAGAAATAACGAACAAATGGAAAGACGAAGGCATAAGTGACAGAAATGATAGAACGAGAGAGAGAGAGAGAGAGAGAGAGAGAGAGAGAGAGAGAGAGAGAGAGAGAGAGAATGGGTGGGTGGATGGATGGATGGTTGGATGGGTGGGTGGATGGGTGGATGGATGGATGGATGGATAGGTGGATGAATGGATGGATGAATAAATGAATGAATGAATGAATGAATGAATGAATGAATGAATGAATGAATGAATGAATGAATGAATGAATGAATCCAATCAACAATACAATCAATGTGGGAGAATTCGCTGTTAATTCGCCTATTATCTCGGCAGCAAAGCGATCAAGCGACGACGATGCTGCTGAGTGGACGACTATTAGGAAACCATTGAACATCGAATAGGCAAACACTCTGTTCTGTTTGCCTATTGACGCACCAGTTAAACGCAATCGATGCTTGTTTCAGAGATACAAGTTAACTAATTACACGTTTTTCATCAGTGTACGCCAATAGTCAGCTCTCTGTTATAAGCTAACTGGTAATTTTGAAAACAATGTTGCTGTGTTGGACAACGTCAGCTTTCAGCGACAGTAATTTCTAGTCAATACCTGCCCCACCTACTTTTGTACCCGGCAACAATTCCAGAACAGAGCTATTTAACCAATTAATGCTCAAAACGGCGTTTACAGTGGTCCTGGGTAATGTCAATTTTCAGACCGTGGGGGATTATTTTTGAAAATTTACCACTTGAATGACTGGTTCGGTTACCGGTTATCTCCCCTAGGTCTGCAAATTGACATTTTATATGAGAAAATAGAAACTTTCTGGAACGAAGTTAATGGTTAAATGTCCTGCTTACCTTTCCAAAAATATATATGGAACTTATGTTGTAAGCGGCTGCCGCGTTTGATCGCCCAGGACTCCAGAACTGGGCCAGGAGTTAAATTTTAAAACTTTTAACGCAGTGATGGTGATGCTGGCCGAACGGATTGTCTATATTTGAAAATTTACAAATGGAACAACTCCCTCGATATAAAATAAGCTTCTCTTAGTCTGCAAATGGACGTTGTTGACATAATTAATTAAAGGTGCACATTCACACCAAAATGCATGTTAATTTCTAATACTTTTACAGGCTTAATCTAGATGTAATGACACGAAATAAATCTTAGCATTTGATGATTTCATTGCGCATAAATTAATATATTATTTTATACTGTGGCAAAATTGAATTACAGACACGAGTCCCTATTTCAACTTCGCAACTAACAAAATTATATTAATTTATATGGAACGAAATCATCAAATTTATTTCGTTTAATTACAGTGAAGTACACCGTTTAAGCCTATGAAAGTATACAACTGAAGAAATTTTATTTTCAAAAACTTTGGTGTGAATGTGCACCTTTAAGCAAATATTAGTAATTTCTTGAACGTTAACCTTCTCAGACCAAACAAAACAGCATCGGTGGTGGTCTTGAGAAATATACATTTACAAGACAATAGAAAGCACCTTTTTAAATAGCATTCACACCAAAATGATCGAAAATAAAATTGTTGAAATTATATACTTTTAGATGCTTAAATTGTGTACCTCAAGGTAATAAAACGAAGTAAATCTTAACATATGATGATTTCATTCCATATAAATACATTTCGTAGGTTTAGTTGTGAATTAGGGACTCGTGCCTCTAATTCAATTTGACAACTTAAAAAATTATATTAATTTATACGTAATGAAATCATCATTTGCTAAGATTTATTTAGTTTCATTGCATCTAGGCACACAATTTAAGCCTCTAAATGTAAACAACTTAAATTTTTTAATTTTAACCGTTCTGATATGAATATGCGCTTTTAACAGATGGGTAGCTTATATTGGCATGCAAAAATATCAATTTTCCAGAAGCATCTTGATCATTTTCTATCCTCAAAGTACAACGTGTGATGCCACGTATGCGCCGATACATCACGTTCTTTTTCATGTAATAATTATTGTGTTGAATATTTTAAAACTATAGCCATTGAAAGCTTCCATCAAATTAGTTTCAAAATCTTCAATAGCTTACCTGTACGGTTGCTTTTACCCCACATTGCCAATCTGTAGAAGGCACCGCGGTGACTAAGCGTATAGCCTATACAGAGATACACAGCCTAGGTATATTCTGATTGGTTGAAAAGTAAATAATGGCCGCCTTTGTAGACTGGAGAAATGTATCAACATTTAGCTATTAACCCCTCGTGCGTCAACCGAGCCTCAAAGCGCTCATAAGGTGACATCAATTAAGCTTTTAATTTGTCAAGAGTTTTCAAGCAAATTAACATTTTTGCTCAGTGAATGACCATTTGCTGGCCAAGAGAAGACTGTTTTTTTGTAAGTTTATAAGTTGAATTTAGGAAAATATTTTGTTACGAGGTGTTTTTGACGGGTTTGACGATTGAAGAGTTAATTGTCAAGGAAATCTTAATGTTTGTTTAGTCAGTGCCCATTTCCAGGTCACCAAGAGAAGACCATTTTTGAAAATTTATCACTGAAATGACTGGCTCTGTAACCGAGCCAGTCATTCCAGTGGTAAATATTCAAAAATAGTGTTCTCTTAGCCTGCTAATAGACCATCCTCAAGTCTGAATATCTTTCCTTGACGGCAAAGTGCTAAAAATACCAGGCATAATTTGTGTGTGGTATATTATATAACCAGTTAGTTTAAGATGAGTTTACCCCATAAAGCCGTTCTTTCGTACGGCAGACTTCGAGATCGTACAAAGCGGAATAAGAAGTTAAAAGGAAAGAAGAACACTTATTTTCTTTGAAGAATCTACCATCTTAACGCAGCTTACCTGGTTGGTATAGGACCAATACATGGTTAGTACGGCCCGCTAGAAGCCCAGTAAGCGGTATTATTTGAGCTAAAGGCTATGGAATGTGGCTTGCTATACAATGGCGTCTTACCATACCGTAATGGGGTGGGTTGGGTCATATGATGTGATCGGGGCAGAGGGCATATATGCGTGAGCAATAATAATACCACATAAATCAATACCCCAGTGGTTCCTTCGCTCGAGTCGAGTTATAAAGTACGACAGAAGGAAACGAAATAGCGAATACTGGAATAAATTTTCGAAGCACTAAATCGATGGCCTGACTGGATTATACTCGCCGTTGTATAGGCTGTTGTTGGCGGCACTTTCTTGCGTAATCACGATCACGCCGCGGCTGTTGCCAACGTTGCTATACACTGCAGGGTCGATGCGAGTTGGCGACTTGGCCATATATCCCGGTGAGTTACGACTAATATATCGATCCTCGCGAGAGTGAATTTGACATTAACACATCTCGTTTCATACAATGCAATACAGATAAAAAATAACCTAGAATATTTCCAAATTAAGGCCAACATATTCAACGTAGCAAGTCGTACATCGTTTAAAAAAATAATTAATAAATCATCATGTTTCTGTTTTTGCTTTGGAAACATGCTAACTTATTTATAAAAAAAAAAAATTAAAAAAAAGTCATTTTATTTATGAGATGTATTGGAGCTATGCTGTCGTGGATAATATTTAGCCTACTACATGTTACCTTTGACAGACGATCCAACACGTATGATTAACCCTTCTTGTGTCACCAGCGCCTCAAAGCGCTCAAAATACTACTTATATCAATAAACCCTTAGATAGTCAAGATTTTTCAAGAAAACAATTATTTTTACAATAAAATTAACGAAAAATTACTTTCTGTCGTCGTGCAAATAGTCATTACTTAACACCACTATACAGGTTCTGGTTTTTTGGGCCATGAAAATGGATAAGAAAATCGAGTTTCTTCTTATCTAGTGTCTATTTGCCGGCTGATAGAAGACTATTTTTGAAGATTTACAACTGGAGTGACTGGCTCGGTTACCGAGCCAGTCATTCCAGTAGAAAATTTTCAAAAATAGTCTTCTCTTGGATGAAAGAATGGGCATTTCTCAAGACCACTACATAGTCCGTTTTTGGCGGTCTTGGCCATTAAAGAGTTAAGATAACACAAGAGGAGTTAAACATGCATGAGTCCACAAAGTCGGACGATGTTTGATCGCGTATCGTACCTTCCGACAAGTTGGATCGAATCATACACGGAAGAAAACTGCGGGCAATGCTCACGTTTCCTCAATTAGCCGACAGCCAAAACAGTGAAGATGATATATGTTTAACGTTTTAATGACTAAATTTGTTCCAAAAAATTAAAATATTTACTCATTGAATGCCAATTTGCAGGACAAGAGAAGATTATTTTAGGAAATTTACCACTAGAATGACTGGCTCGGTTATCGAGCCAGTCATTCCAGTGGTAAATTTTCAAAAATAGTTTTCTCCTGACCTCAAATGGACATTCCTCAAGATCACTGCAGAGGCCCGTTTTGGCCGGTTTCGTCGTGAAAGGGTTAAAACATTTGAAATAAAACTAAAATAAATGATGCATTATCTTCCAAGACCAGTACCTGACGTCACTAACTATCAAATCACTTTGATAAAACAAATTGCACTTCACTTAGGGAACCGGCGAAAGACGCGCGTTCCCAAACGGTAACTTCCGTTAAGGTATGGCAATTATAAATATATGTTGTCCTCACTGTGGACTAACATCGAGTAGACGATAGTCAAATCAGTGAAGATGATATATGTTTAAAACATTTATTTAAATAAAACTGAAATAAACGATGCCAGATAGACAGCGTCATATACTGTTACACAGGATATAGCCCAAAAAACCTTGCTGGTTAAGACGTTAAACCGAATTCAATACTTTATCTGTAAATCAAGGAGGAATGTTAGGGTACATAATGTTCTCTAAATAGAGAATCTGGAACGAGGTCACTTTTCATATCACTATTATGGACCGAGTTGAAAATTATCAATTTGCACGATCTTCAGCGAGTGCAAAATTTATAATTTTCGACGAGGTTCATAATAGTGATATGAGAAGTGACAGAGTTTGAGATTTTGTTTATCATATAAACTGTAATTTTGAAATATTTGCCAATAGTAGCGGATGTGACTTTTATGTGATTTCTCATTGCTGATTTTCGCGCCACAACTTAATAACAGATACTGAATGCGCAGCAAAATATAGTGACAAACACAAAATCTGGCGATGTCAGCCGTAAACTACACTTTTCTTCTAAGACTATCGCAGAGCCACGGCCATCAATCGTTACTTCGCTGCCGACTGATAAACTGTCAATGGTTGACATTTTGCGATGACGTTTCATGAATGACAAATCGTAGTAAACAAATCGTAGTAAAACAGTATCGCATAGTAATCCCTACGCGTCACGCTCGCATCAACCGATGTTTTAATTGGTCGATTTAAATGGGTTGCGCACCCAACAGCCAATGAAAATACTCCGTTGAATATGGCACGTGTGCTCATATCGAAAATTATGGAACGGGCGAGAAGGCTTGTTTATATGATAAAGACAGATCTGTATCTCCATCGACCGACCTTCATTCCGATTTCCTCGTAGAAACCCGCATTGATGGCGGAGTCGAAATAAGGTCCTTTTATAAGCACAATGCAGGTAAAAAATGGCTGGTGCAGGTACATTTGTAATACTGGGTGCACAGGGTACATGCATATTTCTGGCTGATAAGCTATAACGTTAACCCTCTCCGACAAATCCCTGAAAAAAGGAAATTCTTTACGATATAAAACTTATTCTGTTGAATATATTTAAATTAATTTGACTGGAAGACATTGCTGCCTAAGGCAGCAATGGCTTTAAGTCAAGTTAATTTCAAAATATTAAACAGTCTTCCTGTATGTTTGAGTTGAAACTGAGATATTGGGACTTCATAGGTATCATGGAAAAGGATTACTTTATGTGCATGTAGATATTTTGCTGCTCAGGCAAAATCCAAACGCTAGACAAAATTGTTATTTTCACCATTGGCTGTAGCACGTGCCGGTCTAGAGTCCTTAGGTCTATAACCTGTTAAACCTGTTCTACGTTTGGCTTGCTTAAATATATGAGTGGCTGCGTCAGGTGACAGAGCTCTGTAAGGAGGCTTAAGTATTATGAAGAATGCGTCATCCGTAATTCAACGCATAGCTTGAGTAATTTCGATGTAGTCATGAAGGGCCATCAAAGAACAAATATCTAGATCTAATGCGTTGAGAATACTGACTTCAAATCCTCTTCGATGTGAATCATTTTTGTTACCGTGAAATCCACTTGACATACCTTCCGATGTGAATATGATGTCAGATGTTCTCAGAAAATCATGTACTGTCTGACCTGTGTTTGCATCAAAGTGAACTGAGCTTGGTACGATGTCTGAAGGGCGCAACATCGCAGCCAATGCTCGCAGAGTAATTCTCTTGGGACGGAAATATTCTATGTCAATCTATGTAGATGGCCCTTTAAATATGGCCAACATGAGCTCAATAGGCATAGCTTAAGATTTCTGCATACATCGTATAGTACCAGATTTCAGGAGAGCCGACTTGATGTGTTTAATGACTGGCAACTCCATAGCACTAGGAAGATCTACGGCTTCACAAATGGGTTGCAATGCAACTGATGTGTTCTTGAGGACAGATTCCGGTTTTCTGATTGATCTGCTACCTGACATAAAAAAATCAATTATCAAGTGTGTGTCTGTGGTCGGAAACTTGACGTTCCTCTGTAGACAGAATTCAGCAAACCTCTGCAGCTGTCGATTGTCTATTGACAGGGTTGATTGAGCCCAACATAATCGTAGTTCCTTACTGGCCCGCTCTGACCAGCCCTTGCCGTGCAAAGATGCTTCCCATATATTCTGTAAGCATATAGCGTCCACCGCCTGTTCATCAAAGGCTCTGGGCCTGCACCACAAAACCGCACTGCTTTTCGATTGGTTGGTATATGCATTGGAGATCTTATCGCCATTTTTTCAGTTTGGCTCACCAAGACTGAGTGGGCCAATATGAGGTTATTATAGTGGGTCCTACTGTCTGGTGTAGAACCACATCCAAATCTTGTGGAATGAGTTTCAAATGTGCGTTTGCAGAGTTCATCTGGCTCGACCAATCACTTTGTGTGACAGTGCAGCTACCGCCTCTCCGCAGGTTCGAACGTTTCTGTGTTGTATCGAGGAAGCTGATGCTTTTGAAATGATGCAAATCGATCTACTGTGGTCCAAACATCAGATTTATGTAGTGAAGAATCTTTGGGTCAAGCATCAAGTCGTCCTTCGAGATAATCTGTTCTTACGACCTTGGATGCATTTTACGTTCAATTTGATATCCAACTAAAACGAGCGGCCACACTGCCTGTGATACTTGAGCTAGCTCTGCCGATGTTCCAACTAAATGGTTGAAATAGGCAATCGTAATAATGGTGTACGTTAACCCTTTAATGACTAAATTTTAAAATAAAATATTAGCTTATTGAATGTATATTTGCAGGCCAAGAGATGACTATTTTTGAAAATTTACCACTGGAATGACTGGCTCGGTTATCGAGCCAGTCATTCCAGTGATAAGTTTTCAAAAATCGTCTTCTCTTGGCCCGCAAATGGGCATTTCCCAAGACCCATGCAGAGGCTGGTCTTGGCTGGTTTCGTCCTGAAAGAATTAACAATATCAGTGATTTTCCTGTTAGGTAACTTGTGAACGACTTGATTTCGGGATAGATTGCTGAAATCGCTCTGAAATTTGATGTTTTTGTATCCATCGAGCCATCCCACAACCCCCAAGTTTGTTTGCCCATCTGAAGCCATGCTCTCCAGCCTGTAGATGACGCGTCTGTAGTCATCAGTATCGTATCTGGATATGGTAATCTTCCATTCCACGACTTTATTGCTTCGACCCACCATTTCACGTCCATTGTGGTACCTTGATCTAAAGTCACAACATAATGTCCGAACTCTAACGCTGTTTTAATAACCGCTATGTATTTCGCCGTAAGAGATTTGCTGGAAGAATTGCCTTGGACATGCTTATGCATTTCCCTAGCACCCGCGGAAATGCTGGGACCATGAGTAAGATTTTCAAATCTTTGCGCGGCTTCCGTATTCTGATTCCTGGGATTTTCAGGACAGGTTGTCCTCGGGCCACTAGTTCGATTATTTACCCAAAAAATCTATCTTCGTACATGGGTCTAACACGCACTTTTCTGTTTTAATGAAACAACCAGTCTTTTTGAAAATTGATAGTCAGGGAGTTCAGAGATCGATCGATCCTAAAACGATCGAGGTGTGGGCGGAGCTTAGCGAGAGATGGGCGGGGCATAGCTAAAAATGTAACGGTCCATTGGTGCAGATCTACGCAGTCACACTCAGTTACTTTTACGTGGTACTGCGCCAATTGCTTTTTTTGGTTGATAATCAGGTTTTTCTATTGCGTCCTGGTGTGCTCGTTAATACATTGGTCATATCTTTCGCACTGGTTCCTATTTGCAATGAGAAAGGAGTCTGGGTAATTAATGAATGGTAATTTAGCACCATTTGAAACTCGGTCTAAATTCATGATTGTTAATTATATCAGACACGTCAATCACGCGATTTGCTAAATTACTTGCAATAAATGGTTTCGAATAACACATATCAATTCAATAGTTTGTTAAAATCGTTTTACGATTATTAAGTAAAAACAATAACAGATTTTTATTGATCATAATACGGCGTATAATCGTCTACGTCATGTTGACCCCGATTGTAGTAACAATCACGACCACGTGATGTTCTCACGAATGGACGGCTACGACGACCGAGGCGGCTGCTGTTGCTATAAGACGTCCTTGTCTGGTTTCTTCGTTGCATAATCGAAGACACGCGGTTAATGACCTCATTGTTTTCATTACGTACATTTGTTTGACCAGACATGGTTGATCTATATTGAGACACACATTCTCTATCAGTTTTTATTTATTACTAATTGTACATCGTCGTCTTGCTTATAAAACACTTACGGGTTTCGAGTCCAGATAGGTTAACCTTACCACTGACGACAATCAATGCGGTCTCCACGTATTTAGCTGACACGCTAAGCACCGAATACACTCCCGTATCTTCTTATCGAACCTTCCAGTTAGATGTTTGAAATAGTAAGTCAGGTGACAATGCCACTGAGGTATACTTGTCTCAGACACAATTCACCTTTCCAGGGTATCCATCATCATCTGACGTCATATGCCGTCATAATCAGATAAGTGGCGTGTAGGATGACGTCATAATCATTACGTCATAAAAGATTCTATTAGGCTCGTCTTTAACTGTTAATAGTCCGACACGTTGTAAGAATTGTATGTCACTACTGTTTAATAAACATGCTGTTAACTATTTTGACTGGGCGCTGTTGCTGCCTACCAAGTCAAATTAGTTTTAAAATATTCAACAGCTTACCTGTATAGTCTTCTAGAAATTGATAGTCAGGTAGTTCAGAGATCGATCGATCCCAATACGAGCGAGGTGTGGGTGGAGCGTGGCTAGAGATGGGGTGTGGGTGTGGGCATAGCTAAAATGGAAATGTCCATTGTATACCTGTTGCAGCTCGTGGCTAAGTAGTGCACCCACACTCGTGTCCCTAGATGCAGCAGTATTATCGCTTTGGCCATGGTTGTCATCCGCATTGGCTTATTAGTCGGTGAGCCATAGGGTCGGTCAGGCTCACATCGGGTGACGAATGCTCATAGTGATTTTTGACACGGTCTATACCTCTAGTGATAGAAAATATGTGATAGCAGTGTAGAATTGGTAGCTTTCTCTGTCAGATCACCACTTTTATGAATGTACCCAAATTTGCCATTCCCAAAATAGCCGGTTTCTGATGATTTGGCCATGAACTTCAGATTCTCATAAAAAAATTATTACTGGCGACTGGAAGTTGAAACTTTGCCAGCCAGTAGGTCTATGAGGCTCCTTTATGACCAGGTTAAGCCAACTAAACATATGATATATGGCCAAGAAGCACACATTATTTGTCTTACATGTAGGATTTTCCTTATTTAGGGGTAGGGGTAAAATAAATTGTTTTCCATATATATCCATTTGATATATAAATTAGCCATTCAGATTGAATAATTGAGTTCTTTAACGAGATGTACATCCCTGGTAATGAAACATAGTAGAAAGTATATTTTCATTACTAATTTGCTATGTAAAACCACATTATTTTGTAACCATATCAGCTTGCCAAAAACCTTATTTTCAGTGACATACTTGTTTTGACATCGGATATATATGGGATCAGTTGCTTTATTGCGACATTGTGATGTATTTGTTTATACCATCAGATACATGAGTGGCATTATTAATAAAGGATGGTGATCTGACAGAAAAGGCTACTGATTCGGCAATGCTAGCACTATTCGTATTCGTCACACTAGGCGAGCTAGACTGAGCATCTGGCTCACTGTCAAATATATACCTTCAAATTATCCTGCAGAATATGAACCATTTTAAAATTTATATTTTTCAGACTGATGATAACAGACCATAACTGACTAAATGGAGGGTTTCAGCACACACAAAGGCGGATGTATAATTCATTCAAATTCAACGGATGCAAAGACTGAGCACCTGATAACACCACAGAACCGTGACTCTTGGCTAAGTCTTTTACAGGCAGCTGAGATAAGAGACTATGCTCCGATAATAGATATTGCTGACCAAGTTGCAGACGGAGGAATCCATGATGTGGTGTACCATAGGAGATGTCGTAGCCTTTTTACTCTTAAGAGGGACTTAGAGACATTGAAGCGAAGGGCAGATAATACCACCAGTGATAGCGGGCCTGATTCAAAGCGAACTCATCGGAGATCATCATCAGAGTCAAGGGTTTATAATACAGATTGTATCTTTTGTGACAAAATTAAATACCAGAAGGGGTCAAAGACACGTGAAAGACTTGTAAAAGCATCACAGCTTAGAGTTGACCATCGCCTACGACAATGTGCTGTCGAAAGATCTGATGAAAAGCTTCTTGCTGTCACAAGTCGGGACATTGTGGCTGCCGAAGCCCATTACCATGCTTCTTGTTACAAACTTTACACAAAGGCCGTTAAAGGAGAAGAAGCGGAGAGCACCGTCGTCCACGAAATTGATGACGATTCACGAAGTGAGAGCGATTCATATCACGATCTCTTTCACTACATCAGAACTGATATTGTACCAAACAAACTTATTGTACCAATTGTAATGCTGGCAGCAAAAGTTGAGTCAATACTACTGTCAAAAGGATTAGAGTCAATTGTAAAATCAGGTAAAAAGAACCTCAAAAGAAGGCTTGAATCTGAATTTGGCAATTCGCTTCATTTCGTTTCAGGGGAAGGGGGCAAATTACTTGTCGTTCCTGATAGTGTAGGTCTTGACAATGTGGTGTTGGAGAATCAAAAGTTACAGAAGGAGGTCAAGCTATGGAAAGGCAAATCTTCTGACATGAACAAGATGATCGATCGGGTGTCACAACACATTCGTTCAGATATCAAGGACAATGCGAGAGAGGCTCCATGGCCATACCATCCATCAGACATTACAGAACTGGTCTCGGTTCCTGTTGATCTGGAAAGATTTCTTGTTGGCCTACTAACTGGCGAAACTGATATTAATAGAAAATCACAGCGAGTAAATTTGCTAACCCAATCATTTAGTCAGGACTTGATTTATGCTGTAACAGGTGGCCAACAGAAAACACCAAAGCATCTGCTGCTACCATATGCTGTAAAGACATTGACTGGCAATGTTGAAATCATCAAGACATTGAACAGGCTTGGTCATGGCATTTCATACTCGCAGCTCGAGGAAAATGACACGGCATTGTGCCTCCAAAAGCTTGCAGCTTCTATGAATCAGAAACTCTTTCTACCAGTTACTGTTCAGCCTAACGTCTTTACAAATCTAGGATGGGACAATATTGACCGACTAGAGGAGACTCTCACAGGTAAAGGCACAACCCACCGTGTGAATGGCATAGCAGTACAGAGGAAGGTTTATGGCCCACAGCTACCCACAGCAGGTTTACCCAGGATTGAAAAGCATAAACAGAGGACAGTGTCCACTGAACGGCCAGAGATACCAACATATATTGCGGGTAATAGAATCGGACCCCAGCCATTAAAAACAGCCAAAATTGATATTGGACCAACCAAGACAATGGCAAGTGCAAAGAACCTCATCTGGGTGCTGGCAAGACTGGTTGATACGGAGCAACATACCATTCCAAGTTGGACAGGGTTCAATATCAGTACTAGGGACTTGGTTCCTATCTCAGAGGATGTAATAAGTTACCTTCCAACGATTAATGCACCGGCCACAGAACTAACGACAGTCTTTGAAATTCTTAACCAATCTGAACTTATCAGAAAGGAACTACAGTTGACAACTATTGTGGTTGTTATGGATCAAGCTCTATATGCTAAAGCAACTGAAATCGCCTGGAAGCACAAGAGTCGCTACGAAAATATCTTGCTCAGGATGGGGGTGTTCCACACCATATGCAATGCTCTTGGCATGATTGGAAAACGTTTTCAAGATGCTGGCCTGAGGGATCTGTGCCTGGAATCGGGAATTGTCGCAGAAGGATCGATTTCCAGGGTTCTGGATGGCAAGATGTATAACCGTGCTGTCAGAATTCACAAATACATATACGAAGCATTGATGCGGTTAGCGTGGAATGGGTTCCTAGAATGGTTGGCTGAAAAACAAAGTGTGAAAATACCAAGAATCGATTCGTTTATGGATCAAGTGAAGACTGTGTCTGATGACCTCAACCAGAAGAGCATTGAAGATCTCCTTGATTGCCCACTCTTCTGTGAAATGCAGCAGCTTTGGAATGCATACCTGGACCACCTTAGAACAGGAAATGGGGAGCTGTCTGCATTTTGGATGTCCTACATTGACATCGTCGAGCATGTTCTGCTAGGATTATTGCGGTCATCTCGCGAGGGTAACTGGAGATTACACCTGCATGCTATACGAGCTATGATACCTTGGTCATTCGCGTATGACAAAGTGAATTATGCACGGTATCTATGAGCCTACTATGCTCAAATGACAAATCTTCAAGAGGAACATCCCTATGTCTATGAAGCTTTTGAGGACGGACGCTTTTCTGTACAGATGTCAAATAGCAATCATTTTGGCCGTATACCTATGGATCAAGCTGTGGAAACCACCGTGAATAAAGATACACAGACCCCAGGAGGGACAACCAAATTCAGTCTACAATCTGGTGCAGTTAAGCGATACTATATGACAGCAGAACATCGTAGCGCATTCCTTTGTCAACTACGGGATATGATCCAAGGAAATACAGGAAATTATAGCCACACAGATCTGAATACATCAAGAATACGAAAAGATAAAGAGCATGTTGAATCTGTCGAGAGTCTTCTAGAAGGTTGGGTGAATCCATTTGCTGCAAATCAAGATCTCATCAGTATTTCTACTGCCAGGGCTCCTCCCCAAGACATCACCAATGATTTAATGAATGCACATTGTATTGGAGAGCGCTGCTATGAAACATTCAAAGAAGAACGACTCGAGCAAGATCCACCAAAGACGAATTTTCATGATAAAATGAAATTGAACAAACTGAAAACATTCTCTGATATGTGCAAAAAGAAGAGTGTGAAAAGCAGTGGTAGAACAATAATCCTAAAGGCAGACAGATCATTGTTTGGTCGTATCATTGTAACTTCACAAGTGCGCAATCTGGAAATGAAAGATGTACTTTGTCATCCACTGGGACCATTACCTTGGTCATTGGCGACACCGGAAGGGATGCTAAGGAAAACCAACAAAGCTGCATTAGCTGCACGCCTTCAGAAAAATGTCAAGTTTGCAGATCAGCTGCCAGATAACTCATCGACTGTGGTTGATGGGATGAATCTGGTCCAGAGAACAAAAGGTGATCAGAGCACATTCGGTCAAATTGCCAGTACCATCCTGGAAATGGCACTGAGAGAAGGAAATAAGAGCATGAGAATTGATGTTGTGTTTGACACATGCACAGACATGTCCATCAAGAATTCTGAACGTTTGGTTAGAGGGGAAGAACGCAATAATCAGTTACAAAACATCACAGCTTCACAGCTAGTAACAAACTGGAGGAACTTTCTCCGTCAGATCAACAATAAAACGAGCCTGATTGAATTCATTGTCAATGAATGGAAAAAGACAGAGTACACAGTCATGTTGCAGGGAAAGGTGCTCTATGCTACATCCAATTGTAAGTGCTTCCGGATTACTACAGAAGGTAGTGAGGAGGTAGCTGAACTAGAGTGTTCCCAAGAGGAAGCAGACGGACGCCTGTTGCTACACGCAGCCCATTCCGCACAGAACGGCTATCCAAACATTGTAATCTATTCAGAGGACACTGATGTATTCATCTTGTGCTTGGCATGTCATCAGAGCATCAATGCAAGATTGTTTCAGAAATGTGGCACGAAGGCCCGAACACGGGTTCTTGACATTGCTAGAATTGGTGCCTCGATCAGCAAAGACGTATGTTCAGCACTAATTGGTATGCATGCTTACACTGGGTGTGATAGTGTTAGTGCATTTGCAGGCAAGGGTAAGGCAAGAGCTCTGGAACTTATTACGAATAGCCTTGAGACACAGAACATTTTCACCGAGCTTGGACAGGAGTGGCATCTTTCAGAAGATCTTCAAGTCAAACTAGAAGCTTTCACCTGTCAACTTTATGCTTCCAAGGCATCTGTGACGTGTATCAATGACCTAAGGTATTACATGTTCTGTGAAAAGAAAGGTGACATTGAGAGCCACCAGCTGCCACCATGCCAGGGCTGTTTACTGCAACACATGAAGCGCGCCAATTATCAGGCTGCTATTTGGAGGCGGTGTCTCGAACAGAATCCTAAGGTACCAAATCCTGATGGTCATGGATGGAAGCTGGAACGCATAGAGAACACACACCAACTGTCAGTTGTTTGGATGCAGTGTCAGCCAGCCCCAGAGTCGGTACTGGATCTCATGGCATGCAGCTGTATTCGAAAGTGTGAACAGCCAGAATGCTGCTGCATAGTAAATGGTCTACACTGCACTGACATGTGCCGCCTGAAAGACTGCAGCAATCAAGTGCCACCAGACTTGCCTGATAGCACGGATACACAGGATGATCTGGATGATGTAAATGAGGATGATGAAGACTAGTGGAACTCTGTCCGTGTAAGCTAGTGGCGCAGTTAGTCACGCTAGGAAGCTAGTCCTAACACTACATCGTCAATTACCTACACTCTCATGAACCACAACGTGGGGCGCGGTATAACGGATAGAATTTCAGGGCTAGCCTTTCCTATATTTATTAACTCCTTAATGAAGGTTTTTTTAAAAGAATTTTGAAATATTTACTTATTAAATATCAATTTGCAGGCCAAGAGAAGACTATTTTAAAATTTTATCACTAGAATTACTGGCTCCGTTATCGAGCCAGTCATTCCAGAGGTAAACTAAAAAAATAGCATTCTCTTGGCCTGCAAACGGACATTCCACAAGACCACTGCATGGGCCGTTTTTTGTCCGGATTTGTTATGAAAGGGTTAGATGCCTATACATCATCTATATGCCACGGACTATGCCTTCTATCAATAGCTGTTGTGAGTGAAGAATCGTGCAAATTTCAATATTGGTTTGTCGCAAGTTATTTATGCCATTCACTCATCCAATATGAATGTGATGAATGAATATGCATTTCATGTTACGTAGACATAGGCATCATATATCACAATTCATTTAACTCTATGCATCTCAATCTAGATGGTGTAGGTTATCACATACAGCTACTAATGATTCAACAACATTCCAGTCTTGCTTAAACTGGTATATTGTAAAATACTGTAAGCGTCTACCCCCCTGAATCAATGTGAAATTGGTTAGTAAATAGTTTGTTGCCTAATTACAGGATTTGCACACAACCATTATCATATGTGAAACGACTAGATTGTCTTTCTGAAATGAATTAAATTTATTTTCTGGAGAAACATATGTTTGCGGGTCTTTTCAAGAAGAATTTCTACATGTGGAGTATTTGTCGCAATCAAATAATGCCCGTCAAGTATCTGATGGCTTAAGCAATTACGTCACTATGCGACTGACATCATAATCAAATAATGTCTCTCATCTATTTGGATGTCTAAGGTATTTACATCACAATGTAGCTGATATCGCAATCAAATAACTTCTCCAATGTATATCATAATCATTTATGGTCAGAATTTAGCATACTTCGCAATCAAATACATTCCCAATTAATACCACTCATATATTATATGGCATCTCGATTACGTCACAATGTAACGGACACCACAATCAAATAAAGTCTCTAATCTATCTGATGTCATAAGAGATTACATCATACTGTAGCTGGCATCGCAACCGAATAAAGTCCCCCATGCATCCAATGACATAAGCATGTTGTATGTGGCTGATGTCACAATAAAAAGTACACTCATGTCTCTGATGTCATAAACGGTATGCCACAGTACAGCTGGGATTATAATTAAATAATGGTTCAAATATTTGATGCTATAAGCAACAACTATGTAGCTAGCGTAACAAGAAAATAATGGCACTCGCATATATGATGGTATAAGCAATTACATCACAATGTCGCAATCAAATAGTACCTCGCATGTATCCTATATCAAAGCAGTAATTGCTGTCACTGAAAATAAGGATTTTTTCGCGCATTATTGTGGTTACAAAATGATACATTTTTACACACTAAATTAGTAATGTAAATATAATATATATTATATTTCATTAGCAGCGATGTACATCTCGCCAAAGAACTCAATTATTCAATCTGAAGGGCTAATTTATATATCAAATGTGATATATATGCAAAAATAATATTTTAACCCTACCCCTAAATAAGGAAGATCCTACATGTAACACAAATAATGTGTGCTTCTTGGCCATAGATCATATGTTTTAGTTGCCTTAACCAGGTCATAAAGGAGCATCATAGACCTATTGGCTGGCCAAGTTTCAACTTCTAGTCTCCAGTAATAAGGTTTGTACGAGAATCTGAAGTTCATGACCAACTCAGCAGAAACCGGCTATTTGGTGTACGACAAATTTGGGTACACTCATAAAAGTGGTGATCTGACAGAGAAAGCTACCAATTCTACACTGCTATCACACATTTTCTATCACTAGAGGTATAAACCTTGTCAAAAATCACTATGAGCATTCGTCACCCCATGTGAGCCTGATTGCCAAAAATCAGGGTCCTGGCTCACGGACTATATCCGATATGGCGGGGCGGGGAAGGCACCTCCTGGTATGTGTTGGCCTCCACCGCTGATAAGCAAGAATCAAACGATTTCAAGTCCGTCGTTAATAGTGCAGTCAATCTAAGAAAATTTTTAGGTGCACCCGGGCAAAACTGCCACAGAATTTCTGTCAGTGATTTACGACGAAGAAGCAATGACTTATTATCAAGAAAAATCTAGTTAATTCTGACGGGGGTGGGGGTGTGGGTGGAGGGGGAGGGGTGTGTTGGGGTGGCGGTGGTGGAGGTGGTGGGTGGGTGTGTATATATGATCTTATTTGTTTAACCCACACCCCTTTGCGCCGAGCTTATTACTGATTTAATGAGCGCACACATTGCCCTTACACTCATCGCTTTAGAATTTAAATCACTTATTTTCCCTTTATTCTTCCCTATATCATATTTTTAAACTGACACGCTTATTTAGTGCTATGTTAAGTGTAAATCTATGCTTTATGAACGTCCATTTGTACAGCAGTTAGTACAATATCTGCCGTGCTACCGGATTTCGAAATATCTTCTTATGTGTCACTTGTAGTGTAGACCCCGTGCATATGTCCTAGGAGAACCAAAAGCGGATACTTTAAAAGTTCAACTGATGTACTGAGCTTAGATTTCTGTCATTTCCTCGTGATGTTTTCCTCTTCTTCTGATAATCCGCTGTTAGTATGAGTATCGTGATCAAGTTATTAAATTATGCTATAATATAGCAATCTATGATGAAATAAACGTATCTTAGTGTGATAGGTCCTCGTTATATTATTCATTAATACATACAAAACCTCTTTTTGGCGCGACTGCAATGTATTTACATATACCAAGGCATACAGTTATCTAATAAAAGTAGGCAATATAGAATGTACATGTGTGTGTCCGCTTTAAATTTATTTTCCAATTATGACATTTTAAGCAATTATATAAATTTTATATCTGGTCTTTGGCTAGTGTGAGAGCTACAAAAGCCGCTGTCTTTGTTTGATTAAGCGGCGATAGACCCATTCTCATGATCTAGTGCAGCACGTCTACGGTCACACAGAACAGCACAACCAAACGTTAGATGGCATACCAATCAAATCAAATTTGAGCCACGAAAACGTTTAATGTGCGTTTAAATAGCCTGAGATACTCCTTTTACGTAAAGGTAATGCACTGGGAATAGTATACAGCCAAACATGGTCGAGTGGATACATCCATATAATGTACTCTTATCGACTCGCAATTTGGAGTGTTGCTGAACATGCCATCGAACCAGTCCATAGAATACAGGAGGGAGTGAATAAGCCACTACAATGGGCAGAAGATTGGGGGGGGGCTAGTACTCAATGGAGTCAAAGACCCTAGCCAGCATCCGCTCAGTTCCCCCTCATGCTTAGAGAGAATACCTTGCCACGGACCAGCACACCCACCTTTTTGGCATCAACCTAGTCTACCGCCTGATATGGAATCCCTCATATTAAGGAGGCGGGTGCGAGATCCATCAGAATGGTTGGTTTTATGAGGGGCCTAAATGGGGATCACATTCCAAGATCCTGAGAATAGTCTATACAGGTACAGTACAATCAGATGTTTTCCTGATGACTGTATGTGTGATCCAGCCCGTCCAGATCGCTGTTAGATTCTGACACACCAGGTGTGGTCTCCAGAGCCACTCACTTTCAGAATAAGGACCACGACCCTTGCACTCGCTGGAAAACAAGAACACAGTGATGCCACAAATTGATGCCACACACAAAGTCCTGGCACACAAAGCTCCATTATAGGTTGATAGCAAAGAAACCGGTACATGCCTCTTTTTTCAGAATGTGTGGGGATAATCATGCCAGTGTTTAATTCGCATTTAGATGTCTTAATATACGGCTTTCACTCAAAGGCAATGTATCATATGGAGTGGTACATAGTCAAGCCTGGGTGGGCACACAAAGCACACCTCCATATAACATTAGTCCTGGGATCAAAGGAACAACGTAGCTGACCCTATATGTTCCCGATGTTTGATGATTTTTGCAATGTATTCCTCTCTGCCAAATTTTAACCAATGTCTTAAAAGATTTTTGCTTTGATTTCCTTCTCAGTTCTTAGTGCTGAAACGTGATATTTCAATTTCATGAGAGATTGCCTTTTGCCAAACCTAACCCCTGAAAGAAGACATTTACCAATTGTGAGTGACGAAAGTTGATCTGTTGTTAATTCTAAGCCCTGAAGGACAATAAAATTACCAATTCTTAGTATTGAAACATGATATTTCATCACTGAAACATGATTTGTTACCATTTCTGAATACTAACGGACGATAGGTTGCCAAACCTGATCACTGAAAGACGGAATTTCACAAATTCAAAGCCCTGAGTGATGTCCTTTTACCAAACCAAACACCTGAAAGATGACATTTACAAATTGTGAGTGAGGAAAGTTGATTTTCTTGTCAATTCTAAGCCCTGAAAGACAATAACTTACCAATTATTACCAATCCATATAACTGCAACATGGAATTTCAAAAATTTCTTGACATGAGAGATGACCTTTTGCCAAACCTAACCACTGAAAACTAACAGTTACCATTTATGAGTGAAGAAAGTTGATTTTGTTGTCAATTCTAAGCTCTGAAAGGCAATAATTTACCAATTGTTAGTGCTGAAACAAGATATTTCACCCCTGAAACATGATTTGTTACCATTTCTGACCAATGAAGGATGATATATTGCCAAGCCATATCAATGAAACATGGCATTTTGCTAATTTCATGCCACGAGAGACGACCTTTTGCCAAACCTAAATCCTGAAAAATGACATTTATCAATTGTGAGTAAGGAAGGTTGATTTTGTTGTCAATTCTAAGCCCTGAAAGACAATAACTTACCAATTATTACCAATCCATATAACTGCAACATGGAATTTCAAAAATTTCTTGACATGAGAGATGACCTTTTGCCAAACCTAACCACTGAAAACTAACAGTTACCATTTATGAGTGAAGAAAGTTGATTTTGTTGTCAATTCTAAGCTCTGAAAGGCAATAATTTACCAATTGTTAGTGCTGAAACAAGATATTTCACCCCTGAAACATGATTTGTTACCATTTCTGACCAATGAAGGATGATATATTGCCAAGCCATATCAATGAAACATGGCATTTTGCTAATTTCATGCCACGAGAGACGACCTTTTGCCAAACCTAAATCCTGAAAAATGACATTTATCAATTGTGAGTAAGGAAGGTTGATTTTGTTGTCAATTCTAAGCCCTGAAAGACAACAATTTACAATTTGTTACTGCTGAATCATTATGTTTCATCTGTGAACATAATTTGGTACCATTTCTGAACACTGAAGGGTAGTATTTGCAAATCCTGATCATTGAAACATGGATCATGGATAACAGTCACCATTTGTGAGTGAGGAAAGTTGATCTGTTATCAATTCTAAGCCTTGAAGGACAACAATTTACCAATTCTTAGTGCTGAAACATTATATTTCATCACCGAAACATGATTTGTTACCACTTCTGAATATTGAAGAATGATATGCTGCCAATCCTGATCATTGAAACATGATATTTCCAAACCTAACCCCTGAAAGAGGACAATTACCAATTGAGGGTGATGAGATGCAAATTGACAATAGACTAAAGCGTATATACAGTACATCTTCTATTCACAACCCTTCAACCTGTACTTCTGATCAGTGACCTACCATTCAATATGGGACCTGGTCAATGATGGTCTCCCTATGGGAGGGTGTCCAGGATCGACACCACCACCCCACCCAACTCCGGAAACCATAAACATGCAAACTATTAGACATTATTGACATTTTGAGTACTGCAATGGCAACTTTATTTTGCTTTAAATCATAGCGATCATCATTTTAAGTACTTATTTTGAAATATTTAAGAAGGCTATTTATCCCACTCGACTGCAACACTAGATCCGTACCTTATAGGCTGTTTGATAAGATACTGAGTATTGAAATTAGGCTGGATTTTGAAGAGTTGAGATTGGTTAGGTTCCACGGCAGACCAATATCCTGAAGTAGTGAACATTCCACCACCACCACCCTACTAAAACCCACGAACATTAAAATATGTAGATTGCAGCACTGAGACAGCATTAGAGATGGTTTTTGTCTTTGTAGCTTTCACATCAGCTAAAGACCAGTAAGCTACACATATACAATTTAAATAATAGCTTAAGATGTCATAGTTGAAAAATAAATTTAAATCAGGCACACACATGTACACCAAGTTGCCTACATTTATATAAAAAAGTATGTCTTGGAATATGTAAATACATTTCATTCAGGCAAAGATGAGAGTTGTATGTATTAATGAACAATATAGCAAAAGTGTGCGACGTACCTTTACCACACCAAGCTAAGTTTACGTCATCATAGATTGCTATATTATAACATAATTTAATGACTTGATCATGATACTCCTACTAACGGCGGAATATCAGAAGAAGATGAAAACGACACGAGGAAATAACAGCTATCAAAGCTCAGTACATCAATAGAACTTTCAACCTATCTGCCTTTGGTTCTCCTGGATCAGATGGACGGGGTCTGCACTACAAGTAGCACGTAAGAAGAAAATTCGAAATCCGGTAGTACGGCAGATATTTTACTAACGCTGTACAAATGAACGTTCATGAAGCATAGATTTAAATCGTTATCTCTTTATATCGTTATTTCTTTATTTTTTATATCATTATATCATTATATCATTATGATTAGACCAGCCTCATTATGTCATTGTTATTATATCGTTATCATATATCGATCAGTATCATTATATTAATACCGTTTCACTATTATCACTAGATAAATAATATCATTATCTCATTACATTATCTTATAATCATTAAAATTAATATATTAAGATATTATTACATTATTAACATTACCATTTTAATTATCGGTTTCATTTCATCATTATCTTTATCACAATATCTTTAATAGCATATTATCCATATTATATCATTATCATTAAATCGTCATCATTATACCACCATCGCTTAAAGGTGCATATGCACCCCAGAAGGCTTGAAAATAAAATTGTAAAAGTTGTATACTTTTATAAGCTTAAATTGTGTGCCTATGTGTAACGAAACGAAATCAATTTTTACATATGATGATTTCATTACGTATAAATTATTATAATTTTTTAAGTTGCGAAATTGAAATAGAGGCACGAGCCTCATATGTTAGGATTTATTTCGTGTCATTCCATATAGGATCACGGTGTAAACTTCTAAAAGTATACAACATAAACAATTTTATTTTCAGTAATTTTGCTGTGAATATGCATCTTTACGCATTATAGTTTTATCATTATAATTATCGTTATAACATTATATCATTATAACGTTGTATCGTTATATCGTTATAGCATTACATCATTATATTATTGTGTCATTAAAATCATTAAGATCATTATATCGCCATATCGGTATATCGTTGTATCGCTATATCATTATATCTTTATATCATTATATTTTATGTCATTGTATTATCATATCATTATATCGTTATATCATTAGATCATTACATCCTTTTCATTATGTCATTGTATGAATATATCATTATATCACTATATAATTATATCGGTATATCATTATATCATTATATCATTTTGTCATTATATCATTATATCATTATATCATTATATCATTCGCAAAGGTTATTGTCATTAACAACGATTATGCACAGATCTGTGTACTTCATGTTCGTGTTGTAACTCTCTATACACGTATTATATATTGTTAATACCAAACATGAGCATGCATATATCGTTCTGAAAGATAGATCGCAGTACGGTTAAACCTTTCTATAGCGGGCACTTGATTGTGGGGCCCATATGATGCAGCGTCTTTAAAGCGGATTGTCGGACGACCCTGCGTCTTAAGAAACCTGCATCGTATGGCCCCAAAGGATATGTACCATGCCAAATTATCTGTATTAAGCGGCTACCTCGCTTTAGCAACCAGTCATTGCTGGACAATAGAGCGTCCGTTATAGACAGGTTTCTTCGTCTTATGATGTGGTTTGTAGATCAAACACTGTACTTATCATAACTGTGTTGTACAGAATCGATCCGTCATCGATTAGAATTGTTGAGGGATGCCAGATCTATAATATCTACAACACATGGTATATTATCGCGACATAGATATGAAAGAGTAAAGTGCTGGCCGGAATTTAGGTTATGAAGGACTGAAGTAACCAGCTACGCCATTGTTCACTTAAGAACTTACCTGTATAGTTTACCTTGAAATTTAGACTCTGGGAATTCAGGTTTCAAAGTTTCAAATCGTGTCCAATGCTAGTAAAATATGGGCGGAACTAACCTAGAAATAGGTGCGGCATAGGTAACAATAGATTCAACTATCGTTGGAGGCACCAGAAAAGATTATTATTATTATTATTATTATTATTATCATCATAAGCGGAACCCAGTTGGAAGTGGAACATTCTTCATAATAGAGGTTTGATATCTCGTCAAAGCTGACAATGTAGAATGGAGGAATCCAGTTTATTAATCAACCATATATCACGTCTTACTTAACTACGTCAGGTGTAGGCTGATGTCATAACCAATTATGTCATCAATGACGCGATTTAGTCCGTCTTCAACGCTTAATAATTCGTCAAGTTTCCCGAATTGTATGCCTTTGCTATTTAATAAACATTCTGTTGAATATTTTGAAACTAATTTCACCGGGTGGTGAAATTAGTTTCAAAATATTCAACAGCTTACCTGTATAGTTTTCAGGAAATTGAGATTCAGGGAGTTCATGGATCGATTGATCCCAGCACTGGCAAAGCGTGTGTGTGGAGTTTAGCTAGAGATGGGCGGAGCATGGCTACCACTATGCGAGAGCTGCCTGATTAGAATCGTGAAGTCTATATCGTATTGAGATTATATGCCCTGACAACGCGAGTTACTGGGCTAGTACTAGACTAATACCGGACCAATAAGGAGACTCTTGGACAGATGACATTAGGCCTACATTCGCAGATTATCAGCACATAATGCTTTGTGTTTCCTGGGTTCTACGCGGTCATCGAAACTAATCATGGAAAGACAGACATCAGCCAATTATTGTTTAAGAACCAATTCTCGGATTCTAGACGGTGCAGTATTGCACCCTTGTGTACGTGATCTACCGTCACTACAAACGCTACGACAGCACTAAGGATGAGAAGTCATATACGGCACCGAATATGGACGCGCATCTGAACGTGACAACACCGGCAATGAACGGCTCAATAACGTACGTGTTAGCAATTCCGAAACAAACATCCACACTATTCCGTAATGTAATACCGTCCCATCCATGCTATTGGTTTGATTGCCGTCTATCGTGTGCCTGATTCCAGGTCCCATTCACGGCTCCCATCCACGCTGTGTGTGTGTGTTGTAATATGTAAGGCGTTTATATGCTAGTTCCCAATGCATGCTGTTGGCTAAGGTACCTTTTATCGCGTTTCCCAAACCCATGACGCCAGGGGTCGTATTCACGAAGAGTGCCTAAGTTACGCGCCCGTCTAACTGCTTGCACCTATTTAGAAGAAACTACTACGTCGTATTCACGAAGAGACAGATAGATATAAATCTAATATAGGCGAATACAGACTTTTGCGTTTTTGGACATGACGCACGCATGTCCAAACTAACCTTGCGCGGCATCTGCATAAGGAGTGAAAAACTACAACGTGGGCGGAACTCAGCTAGAAAAGGGCCGGTCATAGCCAAAAATAAACCCCTCTTTTGTTCACAGATAGTCGCATCATGTTTCGAAATTTAATTCTTTCTCGCTTTTTAATGCGGGACGATTCAGAAGGAATATGGCACATATTGAACGCGCTCCAAATGACGCTCGAACGCCTGAATTATTGATGATACGATGTGATTTTATCGCAACGCGCAAGTTCAGCATTTGGCGCGAGAAGTGTGAAAACATTGCGCTTAGAAGCTAATCAAATTGCGATCACGAATTACAACGTCTGTTTAATGACAGGGGAAGCTGAAAACAGGATGTTACGAGTGCCCAGGAATGACACTTGTGTGCCATTCTGTCAAATTAACTAGATAATCTGATCAATTAATAGGCCTATTGTTCACACAATATTTCTGTTGTTTAAATATCGTTTCTTGTACGCACAATATACAGCTATGATATAATTTAGAATATTTCCAAAACAAATTAAATTTTCTATTGGACTTAATTTGATTGGAAGCCATTGCTGCCTAAGGCAGCAATGGCGTCCAATCAAATTAAGCACAAACTATTCAGTAGTACATTTCTTATATACGTTTCAAAATTGTAGGCCTACTAACTAACCTGTTTCTGTTTTTTGATTTGGCAATATGTGAATGTATTTATCCAAGAAGATGCGCACATTTGACAATTAAAATACTCTGGCAATCCGAGAATTTTAAAACTACAATTTTAATTCTATCCCTTCCTACTCCATCTTTTGTTGGACTCGCGACTTCCGTATCGCGGTAATAAGCAGCAATAAACCCCAGTCAAATTAGTTTCAAAATATTCAACAGCTTACCAGTAGAATTTTCTGGAAATTGAGACTAAGAGAGTGCAAGGATCGATCGGTCGATCTCAAAACGGGAAAAGCGTTGTTGGAGCCTAGTTAGAGATGGGCGGGGCATGGCTAAAACTGGATTTCTCCACAATGGGTACCAGTGGAAATACTGGCGAAGTTGGCTGTAATGACGTCATAGACTGAAATTAAAACTCGCCTAGATATGTCTTGAATGTACGGAGCCCCGTAAGGGACGTGCAAAAACAAAAGATTTCATTTTCGTAACTCGTGCGTACGACTTAGTAACTCGTGCGCACAGGCTACGAAAACGAAATATTTTGCTTTTTCATGTTCCTTATGTGCAAAAATATTTTTTTCTCATTATTGTATCTCGTGCGCACGAGTTACCAAGCCGTGCACGCGAGTTATTAAGTTGTGTGCACGAGTCACGAAAATGAAATTTAGTCTTTGCGTGTCCCTTATGGTGCTCCGTATGAGTGGGACCTAGAAATCTGCAACTCGATAGAGGCCAATCAAACCAATAACTTTAGACGTAACCATACATATTTACCCATCTCGCCCTCGCAGAACAGAAACATAAAATTATAAATGATACAGGGTATATTCAGTTGAATATTTTGGAAGTAATTTGACTGGGAGCTATTGCTACATATAGCAGCAACAGTTTCATGTCAAATTAGTTTCAAAATATCCAAAAGTATTCTCTTATAGTTGACGTGAAATTGAGACACTGAAACGGCAAGGATTAAATGGTCGCGATTCAGAATAGGGGACCATTTCTCGTTATATCCCTCCCACTTTAAAGCTAAGCTCCACCCATTTTTACCTAAACTCCACATATTCTTTACTTATGATGAAATCGATTTAAAACTTTAAAATCAGAATTCCCATAATCTAATTTTCAGGTAAGCTGTTGTATATTTTGAAACTAATTTGACAGCAACAGCTCCAAGCAAATTTAGTTCCAAAATATCCCACAAAATGTTTATTAACCTTTTCAAGACGAAATCAGCCACACACGATTTCTGCAGTGGTAATGTGGAGTGTCAATTTACAGGCCAATAGGAGACTATTTTTAAAATTTTACCACTGAAATTACTGGTTCGGTAACCGAGCCAGTAATTCCAGTGGTAAATCTTTCTCTTGGCCTGCAAATGGACTTTTAATAAGCAAATATTTCGATACCCTTGACCAAATTTAGTCATTAAAGGGTTAAATTGTAAATTTACCAAATAGATACAATTTACATGGCCTATTTTTGTGCAGGACTTTTCGACTTTCGGGAACGAGCAGCGTCATTTGGATCGCGAGGTCAGCTGATATGTGTCGGCGTATTTGATTTTTACGCCATGTACTCGAGCAACAGATCGGATCGCGCCATTCTACTGTTGCCTCTGTCCATTCATATCTCACGTTCTAAGCTCATGAATTATTTATAGTGCCACATAATCTGGATCGTGTAAAATGTTAATGCAATCCTACATCCCAGCAGACTATATGGTAGATATGTATACATACAAGTACTGAATAAATAAATACGGGAAAATAATGAAAATACACGAAGACACGGACGTCGTTCATGCATGTTATTTCAAGAATAATCACCCAGGAAGAGTGCCAAAAAACATCGAGTTACTTGGGGTGGGAGCAATGTTAACCAAATATATTTGGAGAAATAGTATGATAAATTTGATTGATGCGAACACAAATCTTTTTCTCAGTAGGCCTACTCATGTATGAGGCAACAGAAGTCGTGAGGCTATTCAAAGCACGTTCTTTGAGAGCAGACGTATTCTTAAGGAACACGCTCTTATGAACACTGTAACATCACTGTTGTGGGAAAAGGAATCCGTTTGATAAACAGCCATGAGAAAACCGTAAAAGATGTTTCCATCTTCCAAGTTCACGCTCTATTTATTCTTCCAGGCTCCACAATAGCATATGGAGGTAGATTTCTTTACATCATATCATGGTGGTGGATTCAGAATAATACTTTTTAAAATTAACATATGTATACTACCCCTACTAGAACGCTGAGATATAAGCGGTTATGGTCCAAACACCATGGTCAGGCAAGCTGTTGAATGGCTTATGACCAGTCTGGCAGGAAGTTCCTGATACTTTAGGCAACCATGAGTCTAGTCCCAACACCATATTCGTGCATCCTGATAGATGAATACATAACAGTGAAGGTTATAAGGGTTCTGCTAGGCGTTCATTTTCCTTGCTAAAATTATGCATTTACATTAACTTGGCTGTGTCAACTTGTCGTTATAATGGTAACACCGCCCCTGCAGTAGTCTTGAGGTCTGCCCATTTGCAGGTCAAGAGAAGACTATATACCCCTGAAAATTTACCACTTGAATGACCGGCTCGGTTACCGAGCCAATGATTCCCGTGGCAAATCCTCAAAAATAGTCTTCTCATGGCCTGTAAATGGACAGAGACAAAGCAAAAATTATATTTCCTAGACAATTAACCGTATAATCGCCAAGCCGGTCAAAAGACCTAAAAGACCAAATCTGTGAAAAATATTTTCCTAAATTCCAGTGGTAAATTTACAAAAGCAGTTCTCTTGGTCATTCACTGAGCCAATATTTGAATTTTCTTTAAAGATCTTGACAAATGAAAGGGTTGCTTGATAAAAGTAGCATTCTGAGCACTCTGGGGCGATGTTGACACATGAGGGGGGGGGGGGGGGTGTGTGGGGGCGGGGTGGGGGGGGGTGTGTGTGTGTGTGTTCAAAGCATGTTTATTGCATTGTATCTCTATCTTTTCCTATTTATCTTTGAGTTTCAATGCCTAGTTGATGATTTAAAGTTCTATCGTGGTGTAGTGTCAAGGCTTCCTTACAGGACAGTGATGGATAAATATGGCCCAAATCTAAGTGTTCTTTTTGCATAAAACGTTAACCTTGATCCGGTATCGGCCAGTAACGTGTATTAACCCTTTACGCCTTAGATTTGTTCAAGAGAATTTCCATTTTATCATTAAAATGGCCATTTTCAGACCAAAAGAAGATTTTTGAAAGTTTACCACTGGAATGACTGGCTCGGTTATCGAGCCACTCATTCCAGTGGTAAAATTTCAAAAATAGTCTTCTTTTGGTCTGCAAATGGACATTTCACAAGATTACTACAGAAGCCGTTTTTGGCCGGTTTGCGTGTTAAAGGGTTAATAAGGGAGGCTTGCATGCCGGTCTATTTGCATTAAATGACAGACTACGAAGAATTAGGCCTATACGATTTTGTATCGTGGTTTGGTAAAAATAATGTCACCAATAAATGCATGATCTAGAGAATAGCGGCCTGTCTTCAAGCATAGACGTTTATTTAATTGAACCGTAGCTATGTCGAGTGCTGATGGACTAAGCAGTATTAGGTGTGTAGTGGTATCGGACTAAGATGTGTGCGTGCGTGCGTGTGCGTCCGTGCGTGTGGGTGGGGGGGGGGAGTTGAGAATCTGTAACAGTGTACGCCTACGTCATATGTATTGGTCTATCATAATAGCCGTTCCCGATCCAATGCAAGAATACGGAAACAAGAGTTAGATATTTACCACGCAGGGTATTTAAAACAGAATCTACTTACAAAATTTACCAAGGTTCCATAGTTTGAAAATATGTCAAGAGACATAACATTGTTACTTTGAAGGACGGTGTTGCATAGTTGTTACACAGGTGTGGCACAGGCGTTGCACAGGCGTTGCATCTTCCTTCAAAGTAACAATGCTATGGATCTTGACACATTTTCAAACTATGGAACCGTGTTAAATTTTAAAGTATCGGATCTTGCGCGAAAATATTTGTGTGTCTCGTTTTGATATTATCTGCTTAATGATAAACCTATGCCACCTTGTACGATCAATCAGAGGTATTTATCGTTATCATTATTATTTTATTTTTACATTTTAAACTCAAATCGTTTTACGAAAATTTCAATTTTCTTATAGAAAATGTCCATTTGCATGCCAAGACACGGCCTTTCTTTTACAATTTATCACAGTAATGACTGGCTCGATTATCGAGCCAGTCATTCTAGTGGTAACTTTTAAAAAAATAGTCCTCTCTTACTCTTCAAATGGACATCTCTCAAGACCACCGCAGAAGTCGTTTTTGACTGATATGAGAGTTAAAGCGTTATTTAATGCGTAAAACATGTTCACGTTTTCAATTTTACTTTTCCATCGTATGATAACCGCAATAAATATACATGGAATGTGGTCTGTTACTGAGTGATATTCGACACAGTTTAACTGATGCCTCGCATCAATAAACGTAGGCCTACTTACGTTCATACTCGTTGTTGACATGAATAAATTACAGCGGCGCTCTCCATCAATGCAAACGCATAGGCCCCTACGTATCGTCGTTTCTATGTCAACCACGATATACGGAATTATATCCGTAAAACACCAAGACAATATGACTCCTTGGTCGTCATCATACCGCGCATGCGCACTTTGAGTTAAGAGCGACCAAACTGTATGATTGAGCGGAACAACAGCTTGGCTTGTCGTCTGGACGCTAATTGATGTTTCCTACCCGTCCTATGTCAAATGTAACTACTCATACGGCTACAACGATGCGAATAAATTTCCTTTACATGTTGGTCAAAATTTCGACTCCGCGCAATATCGATCTGCTCTGCGCCAGGAATCGTCTCGTATTAAACGTTAACACAACCGTATTGATATACAATGGCTAACCACCTCATCTTATGTGGGTGAGTGCTTAGTATTCAATCGATCATCCTAAATCAGATGATACGGATAATTTGCCGTACAATGTAACGACAAATCCCCTTCAAACGTCGGCCAATCAGTCAGTTTTGGTCTGGCTCCATGAGAATGTCAGATTGGAGACTGGCAATATGTAGTAGCAGTTCTTCGTACGCACTCGCTCACTCGGCTAGTTCCGAATTCCGATTCGAAGAAGCTTTCTGCCAGATTCTATTTCTTTCGGCACGCTGGATTCCGATGTCTGTCACTCGTTATACGCCATCAGTCAGACATCCTCCGCCCGCTACAGGCATCCTAATGAAGCGTGATCGGAGGTGACATCGCGTGAGCATTGCAATGGCAGAAACAAAATGGCGTCACAATTAATATGATACAATAATTGCATGTTATTAGTTAAGGCCGATAGGCCTATGCATTAGTTACTCTCGCCCAGTAAATGGATGAGGGTCCAGTAAGTCTCTGCCTGCCTGCCTGCCTGCCTGCCTGCCTGCCTGCTTGCCTGCCTGCCTGCCTGCCTGCCTGCCTGTCCCTTCCAGCCCATCTTCATCCCCCATCTCTCTCCCTCCCTCCCTCTCTCCCTCCATCCACCCCCCCCCCCCTCCTTCCCTTCTCTCTCTCTCTCCCCCCCCCCCTCTCTCTCTCTCTCTCTCTCTCTCTCTCTCTCTCCTCTCTCTCTGGTATCTTCTCGATTTACAGATTTTCTTTGCATCAAAAGATTCATAAACAAGGATAATTAAAAAGAATCAAGTGATCGAATATGGCGATTGCAACGACTACAGTGATGATGATGATGATGATGACGATGATAATGATGGTAGTGATGATGATGATGATGATGATGATGATGATGATAATGATGATTGTTTCTGCGGGCCGGCACACCATTATCCCATAAACACAAATACGACCTACGTGTTATCCGATTTCCAGAAAAATCGTGATAAATTGGTACAGTTCACCGTTATCCCACGCGTGGTCTTATTGCTTTGCTGTTTCTTACAGTTTGCTTGTCACCATAAAATGAGAGGGTGAGGTGGGTGGTGTGGTTTGTGGGGGCTGTGGTGGTGGGCGCAGGGTGGGGTGGGTGGGTGGATGGGTGGGAGGAGATGGGGGTCTTAAAAGGTCAAGAGTTAACGTCATTTACTCACGCTTTTTCTTTCCTGCTAATAATTCAAGCTATTCGCAAATGTCTATAAATATATATGATAAGGCTCACGATTTCACAATGACGCATGCTCGACAAATGTCTTATATTACACATACAGTGAACCTGTCCAAAGCGATCACCTTAGCAATCACAACTAATTCGTCAATGTATAAATAGGATCTCTCAATGCAGGTGACTTGTTAAATGATATGACCTTGCCCCAAAAAGATGGCGATTCTTTAAGACAGGTGGTCTTACGACCACCTGTTTTAAGGAACCGCCCTCTTTTGGTTCCAAAAGTTAGGTGATCGTTTGCTTAGTTTTGACAGATGGATGTTATATGTTTCCGGGATAGCTCTTCTTTTGCGCTGCTGAATAAAATAACAAGTGCCAATAAAATAACAAGTGCCAATTTTTCTATAGTTCCAATTTGGTGTTTAGGTCATTCATAATTTCGCAACGGCTTTGCAGTATCACGTTGCTGTATAACACAGGAACAGTTGTCAATAATACTGTTATTTCAAATAACTATGTATGGTACATCTGACGGGCGGAGGTCTGGGGTGGGTGGGTGTATTGGAGGTGGTGCGTGTGGTGGATGGGTGGGGTGGGGTGGAGGATTAGGGAAATGTATATCACCATACTGGCCACCCATTCCTTTAAAAAAAAAGATTTAAGCAATTAGGCCTATATAGGCCTACACTGATAATGCATGTTATTGAACGGCAACTGGGCCAATACCGGGCCGTATTGGTCCACTAACCTACATTATCAAGGGGGCTGTCTTGCGTTCAATATGGAAAACCTTCCAGAGTGCTATGCGCGTGTATAGTATCACACGTAATTAATCCGAAAAGAGTAGATTGTTCTAGTTTGCAGATTTAACAAACCGTTTTAAAACCTTTTCCCTATTGAACAATGTCTTATATTACACATACAGTGAACCTGTCCAAAGCGACCACCTTAGCAATCACAACTAATTCGCCAATGTATAAATAGGATCTCTCAATGTCTAAATGATATGACCTTTGCCCCAAAAAGATGGCGATTCCTTGGCGATGGAAGGTAATTGGCTGCGGTATTTGTAGTGATTTTGCTCCAGCACTAATTGTTGCATTGACATGAAAGTTATGTGGTTCAGGCAAAAGACCAGATGTAACGATAGAACCGAAATGAATTTTGAAACGCGATTGACAAAAATCTGAATCTGATATAACAGTGGGATACATCACGTCATAGTTGAATATATACAACACGTCCGAAACGCTACTGCATACCTGCTTATGACGTTTTTAAAGGTTGTACGGTCATATATAAGCGATAGGTACCAGAATCCTGGATTACTAGCCCGGATAACACGAACCTATAATTTCGAGACGATTTCGCAATTTTTAAGAGCGATTTTTATTCCGAAGTAGCGAGGGTTATTCGGCACGGCAAGAGCAACTTACAATGGACCTTTCGACGTTATCCATCCACCATATGACGTCATACTCAACTACGTGATGCATAGAATGACATCATAATGAGTAATGTAGATACGTACGTCAAGAACACATATTTGAAGACGGACTATGCGTTGTTGTACGAATTGTATGTCTTAAATTGTCTTTATTATTTAATAAATAGTATGTTGAATATTTTGAAACTAATTTGACTGGGCGCTGTTGCTGCCATAGGCGGCAACAACACCCAGTCAAATAAATTTCAAAATATTCAACTGCTTACCTGTATAGTTTTCAGGAAATTGATAGGTATGACATTCGGGGATCGATCAATCCCAGTACGGCGATGTGTGGGTGGAGCTTAGCCAGAGGTGGGCGTGTCATAGCTAAAACTGGAAAGGTCCATTCTAGCTTGGCGAATAGCTCCATCTAGTTGAACTTGAGTTGTTATATGTTAAGCGCACAATTCACTAAAGCGGTTCAGCCAAAGCTTAGCTCGTTCTAACTACTATAATTTAAGCTAATAGTGGGTTACTGTCTCGGTTTTAATACCACACCCTTAACCAAAAATCTTAAGTTTGGTAGACAATTCTTAATCAGTATTTGTACAGGCATATCCGAATCTAAGAACAGGTTGCGCACGAGACTATTGCAACCATGGTCAAACCACGTCTGGGCACGAAACAAGTACGCCCATGGTCAAAAATGGTCTGAACACGAGACTAGTTCAACCATGGTCAAACCATGTCCGGACACGAGATTAGTTCAACCATGGCCAAACCATGCCTGAGCACGAGACTAGTTCAACCATGGTCAAACCATGTCTGGGCACGGGACTAGTTCAAACATTGTCAAACAATCTCTGGGCACGAACCTACTTCAACCATGGTAAAACCATGTCTGGGAACGAGACTAGTTCAACCAGGGTCAAACCATGCCTGAGCCCGATACTAGTTCAGCTATCGTCAAACATGGTCCGAGCACGAGGTTGTTTCAACCATGCTTAAACATGGTCTGAACACGAGACTAGTTCTCCCATGGTCAAGCCATAAACAAGCACGAGACTATTTCAACGATGATCAAACCATGTCTGGGCACGATACTAGTTCAACCATGGTCAAACCATGTCTAGGCACGAGACTATTTCAACCATGGTCAAACCATGTCTGGGCACGATACTAGTTCAACCATGGCTAGTTCATCCATGGCCGAACCATGTCTGGGCACCAGACTAGTTCAACCATGGCTAGTACAACCCTGTCTGGACACGAGACTAGGTCAACCACGGTCAAACATGGTCTATACACGAGACTAGTTCAACCATGGACAAACCATGTCTTGACAAGAGACTAGTTCAACCATGGTCAAAACATTCCTGAGCACGAGACTAGTTCAACCATTGTCAAACCATGTCTGGACACGAAACTAGTTCAACCATGGCCAAACCATGTCTAGGCACGAGACTATTTCGTCAATGGTCAAACCACGTCTGGGCACGAGACTAGTTCGTCAATGGTCAAACCATGTCTGGGCACGACACTATTTCGTCAATGGTCAAACCATGTCTGGGCACGAGACTGGTTCGTCAATGGTCAAACCATGTCTGGGCACGAGACTATTTCGTCAATGGTCAAACCATGTCTGGGCACGAGACTAGTTCGTCAATGGTCAAACCATGTCTGGGTACGACACTATTTCGTCAATGGTCAAACCATGTCTGGGCACGAGACTAGTTCAACCATAGCCAAACATGGTCTGAGCACGAGGCTATTTCAGTCATGGTCAAACCATGTCGGCGGCTCATGGACTATTACACAGCAATAGATGATTTCAATGGACAACCCCCACAAATAATATCCTAATATTGGAGATTTATTACAGCGCTCTCGGGTCCGTTCCATATTCGCACAGTGCGAACACTCTGAAGGTTAACCGTTCGAACGCTGGATTCATACAATCGCAATTCTGCGGTAAGCAAACAGGTAAGTGTTGAATATTTTGAAAGGAATTCGACAGGGAGCTGTTGCTGCGCTAGGCAGCAACAACTCCCTGTCAAATTACTTTTAAGATATTCAACATAATATTTATTACATTGTAAATGCGTTTAGGAATTCGGCTTTATGCGCTCAAAAGGGTTAATATTCCGATGACAGCTATTGATCCTTATCAACTGGTAACCTATGGTGAAATGTCAAATGTCGCGCGTACAAAGCGACAACGTTGGGTCGACAATGGAAAATGGAAAAATGAAGCCTAAGAGGAGGAGGTGTGGGAGAGACACAATCATCACATTATCGCCGAGAGAAGGGGTCATGAGGAACCATTTCCTGGCAGGAATCGTTTGACGCAATGGTGCAGACGCATGAAGACAACTAGGACGGAGATACATTTAATAAGATGCTTCCTGGAAGTTGGTGCTGTTCTTAAAAGAAGCAGCAGCCTGAGTCATCGCCGTTTTCATAACGAAAACCAGATCGTTAATATATTTACTAGAAAACTGAAAAAAGGTCCGGATAATAATTTGTTGTTACGATTGTCCAATTCCCACAATGTTGCCCAAGGGTAGTGAGTGATATTGCAGAGGAGCAGAAGACCGCGTTGTTATAGAAGGCCAGATAGCTAGGTGATGAATGAATGAAAATGGCGATCGTGATGTTGTCTCTAACTACGAGTAGCCAGGCAGAGAAATATGGAAAACTGATCTGGGGAAAAATAATGCCTGCAAGGTTGATCGGAAGAAATGTGATATATATTGTGTATCAGATTCTAACATGTCAGAGCATTTGAATATGGAAAAGTGAGGAGTGTCTCACATCACGACAGCCAAATACAAATACTTACATATATACATACTGATAGCTAGCTACCTAGCTAGCTAGATATAGATATATAGATAGATAGATAGATAGATAGATAGATAGATAGATAGATAGATAGGTAGATAGATAGATAAATAGATAAATAGATAGATAGATAGATAGATAGATAGATAGATAGATAGATAGATAGATAGATAGATTAGCTAGCTAGATAGATTAGCTAGCTAGCTAGATAGCTAGATAGATAGATAGATAGATAGATAGATAGATAGATAGATAGATAGATAGATAGTAGATAGATAGATAGATAGATGGGTGGATGGAAGGAGGGAGGGAAGGAGGGAGGGAGGGAGGGAGGAATAGATAGATAGATAAATAGATAGGCAGGTAGGTAGCTATGTAGTAGGTAGGTAGTAATATGTTTACGCATTTGCTCAGAATTTAAAAAAAATATTTTTAATTTGTTGTATTGCATGAGGTTTGTTATTTTAGTTTTTTAGAGGCGGCATGGCCTTAAAATGTTACGAAAATTCAAGATTGTGACGATGTTTGACTAGTTAATTTCGATTTTACCAAGTTAAAGTAGATTCAGATTTAAAAAATGCTATTTTGTTGTTGTTGCAAGTTAAGAGATGGTCTTAAATTATGCTGTAATTTATGATATTCCTCTTTCAAGATTTCGGAAATCTCGACATTTTTTCGGTTATATGTCAGCGTGAATGGCATTATTTCATGCTGATAAGCAAGACCATGTTCCACATTTATGCCCCTCGGCCATTTTGTTTATACTTGCGTAATCCAAAATGATTCTCTAAGTTTCCTTTGTTTATCAGTATCTCCAGCGGTATTAGAGAGAGAGAGAGAGCTGGTTGTTCAATAATTTCGAAGTCCCGAATGACTGAATGACCTGGAAGGTGTAAGTGTTCAGCGACACGCATACCTCCTTCATGTTTAATATCGCAAAGGTGTCTAGTTGCTCGCCATCTTAAAGGGCATTTGGTTTCACAGACATACTGCTCTTGGCATAATTTGCAGGTTATTAAACTGACTGACTGACCGACCGACCAACCGACCGCTCGGTCGACTGACCAACCGGTGAATGGATGGATGGACGGATGAATAGAAGGATGACGGACAGAAGGACGGATGGATGGACGGAATGTGGTAGTGTTGGTGATATCCTATCGATACTCCTATCACGGGATGTCAGCGTGCGAAACATGCCAGTGCTGGCTGAGTATACCACACCATCATCTATGCAGTAATGGATCTTTCCAGTTCATCCATCCATCATATGATGCCATAATCAACTACGTGGCGTGTAGGATGACGTCATAATCAATTAAGGCATGTGGGGTGTAAGATGACGTCATAATCAATTAAGGCATGAATGACTGGATTTCGTCCATCATAAACGCGTAATAGTCCGACACGTTGTACGAGTTATATGCCGTTACTATTTAAAAAAACATTCTGTCGAATATTTTGAAACTAAATTAACTGGCACCCGGTCAAATTAGTTACAAAATATTCAACAACTTAACTGTATAGTTTTAAGGAAATTGATATTCAGGGCATTCATGGATCAACCAATCCCATCACGCTGAAGTGTGGGTGGCGCTTTGCTAGTGATGGGCGGGGCATAGCTAAAACTGGAAAGCTCCATTGCTGTGCTCTAGCATCAACATAAACCATAGAATACGAATCCATCATTCAGTCAGATAATATACTTCAAGTACCTCGTGCTATACATATAAATTAACTAACAGAAAAGATCCAAATAGATCATTGGTTTCCTTGGCATTAATTGCGACAAAAAGCTAGAGTAATATCTCCCAACTGACCAGCAGAAGTCATTGCTCTATCCATTCCGTGACACTCAAATGAAAACACGCTACAGCTAAATATCAAAGGTTGTGGGTGGAAGGACGAAAGGAGAAGCGCGAGGAAGGAGGAAATTACTCGTGGATCAGTGGGCGTGATTACCGTGTGAATCAGTTTGCATGGTATACCGTGAATCCAAGATAAGGTAATAATAATAATAATAATAATAATAATAATAATAATAATAATGGCTATTCCCTTGGGACCCATTACTGACTGTAGATTAGTATATAAGCATGTGGCCGTGCGAACATTAATAGATGAGTCCATTTCTAGCTATGTCCCACCCACTTCTAGCTATGTCCCGCCCATTTCTAGCTATGTCCCGCCCATTTCTAGCCATGTCCCACCCATTTCTAGCTATGTCCCGCCCATTTCTAGCTATGTCCCGCCCATTTCTAGCTATGTCCCGCCCATTTCTAGCTATGTCCCGCCCATTTCTAGCTATGTCCCGCCCATTTCTAGCCATGTCCCACCCATTTCTAGCTATGTCCCGCCCATTTCTAGCCATGTCCCACCCATTTCTAGCTCTGTCCCGCCCATTTCTAGCTATGTCCCGCCCATTTCTAGCTATGTCCCGCCCATTTCTAGCTATGTCCCACCCATTTCTAGCTATGTCCTGCCCATTTCTAGCTATGTCCCCCATTTCTAGCTATGTCCCGCCCATTTCTAGCTGTGCCCCACCCATTTCTAGCTATGTCCTGCCCATTTCTAGCTATGTCCCGCCAATTTCTAGCCATGTCTCCCCCATTTCTAGCTATGTCCCGCCCATTTCTAGCTATGTCCCGCCCATTTCTAGCTATGTCCCGCCCATTTCTAGCCATGTCCCACCCATTTCTAGCTATGTCCCGCCCATTTCTAGCTATGTCCCGCCCATTTCTAGCTATGCCCACCCATTTCTAGCTATGTCCCGCCCATTTCTAGCTATGTCCCGCCCATTTCTAGCCATGTCCCGCCCATTTCTAGCTATGTCCTGCCCATTTGTAGCAATGGCCCGCCCATTTCCAGCTATGTCCCGTCCATTGCTATCTATCTATGCCCCGCCCATTTCTAGGTAATTTCCTCCCACTTTTAAATACTTTAAATCCTGAATCTTAATTTCAAGGTAACTATACATGTAAGCAGTTGGAATGTTTTGAAACTAATTTGACAGGGTGCTGCTGATGCATATAGCAGCAACATCGCCCAGTCAAATTAGTTTCAACATATTCAACAGAATGTTTATTAAATAGTAAATCAATCAACGACATACAATTCGCGCACTTGACGGACGTGTCAATGATCATGACGGAGCTAGATACGTCATTCATTAAGCATTTTGATTGAGACGTCAGCCTACATGTGACGTAATTGATTATGATGTTATATTATTTGAGTGACAAATTGTATAATTTTTTGATAAATGACTGTAAAGGGTGATTTTGTAAGAATTTTAAAATGAAAACCTTCCGCGTGACATCTCTGCATTTCCAGAAGTAAATGTGAACTCTCAGTTGGCTGGTAAATTATTCTATAATTCTCAAATTTTTTCATAATTTGTGTTTATTCCAGTCTCCCTATTTTCACAATATTCAACAATGTTTCTCACATCAAAGCGCAATTGTTGATCTGTCGGATTCTAGAGGCTAAAGCATCCCTGATGATCTTTAATTGAATGAAATATGATTTTAAATTAAAAAATTAAATTCCTATCTACCTACCCTATTTCAGAAAAGGCATATTACAAGAAACGCTTTAAGGCATGTTATTAGAATCTCTTTAGGCTTAAGCAAAGGAAAACAACATATTTTATATCAGAATCATGATCTTCCCCCACCCACTAGTATCTTCTTACCCATTCAGTTTTAAGTTTTCCTTCCCCAATCTCGCTCTTTTAATTTTCTTCATTCTCTTCTCTGTTTCTTACTTCGTTAACGCCTTCTTCTCTTTTCCATCGAAAAGTTTCTGTCATTTTGTCTTCTCCGTCTCCCTTCAATTGTCTACCTTGTCACTTTCTCAAATCCCCACCCCCACCACTCTTTCGTCTCCGACCTCTTCCATCTGTCTTCCCTTTCCTTTTACCTTTTCATATTCTCTACCATCTCCTTCCAGTTTCAACCAACCCATATATTATTCTCGTATATTTTATTTCTGCCCTTCCTTTGCCTCGTTTTCTCCCCTCATCCACCCCTTCGACCTTTCCATTTGCATTACTCTTCCATTACTTCCCACTGTATCTCTAACATCTAAACCTCACACATCTTTTCCTTCCCTTCTTTCTTCTTCTTCTTTCCATTCCATAATTCTCAATTTTCTTAAGTTTTCTTGCATCCGCCTGCCTTATGTAATTCAATTGTTAGTGATCATTAAATATCGCGTAACTCAATAAAAGACAATAATCGTGAAAAAATTCGGAAAGCAAATTCGAAAACTGGTAATCAGCTTTGAAAAGTGTTTTTCTCACAAGCTTTTAATTAGTCAAAGAGAGATTCGTTTAACCTGTATCGATCATTCCATAACCTAGTAATGCCATACCGTGTTATGCGAGTAATATGAATCAATACTAAGCCCTTTATAACTGGATACAGATGCCAATTGTCGAGTAATTTCATAAAAGGTTTCATTATACGGGTACCCGAGTAATAACCCATGTCTTCTAACCGTTGCTTAGTTTTACAAGGTGATCTGTCTGTCTTTGGCTGCTTAATGGTTATATTGTTTAGTTTTTCCGCTACGTGATAACTGCTTTGAAAATTATAGTTACTGTATGATGTTGTTTTTAGAAGTAACTTTCAACAAGGCTTTCCACATCTTCTAAACGATCTCGAATTACTCATATAACAACGATAGAGTTAACAGAAGTACTATGGCGATTGGCGAGACGTGGTTCGCTTCACCGACAATAGATCGTGCAATACAACTCAGAAACAACTTACCATGTTTCCAAAAATAAAATAAAAGTCATTCTGATGAATATTTTGAAACATAATAGGATTGGAAGACATTGCGGCCGAATGCAGCAATGTCTTCCAACCCAATTATGTTCAAAATATTCAACCGAACATTTATTACATCATGTTAAAAATTGATTTGTATTAGAAAGAGTTTAACGCTTTTATGAATTGTATTGTAGCACTTTAGAAGAAACATGTGTCGACCTTTGAGCAAAGTATAACTAATTTCTAAAACAAAGCACTTACAAGCGTGTAGTTTATCAATGTGTTATGTCAGCAATTTGCCAATCTCCGTAAACATGCGCAATATACAACGATGTGATCGCTTGATGTATCGTTTTCCTTTCTCAATCTCTCTCTACAAGACTAATAATGCCCATGAATAGATTAACATGTGTTAAAATCCCAGAAACATGTTCGTTAGTACAATTTTGAGAACGCGATGTAACACATGTTCCGTTGAGTATTCTGGATATAACCGGATCGGAAGATCAGGCAGCAGTTTATTCAAATCAAATTGATGAATCCGATCTGCCACGCAAGTATATGCTGTCAAGATCAATTACGTCATATGTAGGTTAAACGTCACAATTATAATTAACAGCGAATACTCCTTCATGAAGCTGGAATAGTCTTTCAAGTGTACGAATTGTATGTCTTTGATGGAGTTACTATTCAATAAAACATTGGGTTGAATTTTCTAAAACTAATTCGACTGGGAGCTGTTGCTGACATAGGCAGCAACAGCACGCAGTCAAATGAGTTTCAAAATATTCAACAGATTACCTGTATAATTACCTGGAAAATGTGATTCTGAGAATTCAGCGTTAAACCTATATCGATCTCAGCACGCGCATAACATGGCGGAGATTAGCTAGAAATGGGCGTGGCAAGTTAGCAATTGATCCCTATATTTTATTCAAAATATTCAGCAGTACCTTTGATGTTGTTTTGGAAACATTTTATGGTATTTATGAGCTGCACTCATATGGGTAATGGACATGTGAAGCGTATCTGTGCCTGTGTACGTCAACGTATGCGTGCGTACGTTTGTGTGTGCGTGTACGTGCGGTTATCGCAAGAATAATTATGGATACCGATCGTCTATTTGATTATTCCTGTGCTACGTCTGTCCTGGGCGATACTTGAACGGCTGTGCTCAATTTCCATGATTCCAATTCATTGCTCGCCCGCTCATCGAATTGATTGCTTTTAACGCGAAAGTATTCATTCGAGTGTACGATCCTACGTAACGAAGGTACTCAAAGAAATCGCGCTGGCTAGGTAAGAGATTGACTCATTTAAAGAACAAATACACCACCACCTCTATAAAACGGATACTTTATGGACCGTCGAGATATGGCCACAATAGACAGGCGGTCCCTTAATGAACTTTATGGAGGATTCCAGTTTCTCAGTCAATCATATGATGCCATAATCAATAACGTGACGCGTAGGATGATGTTGTAATCAATTACGTCATGAATGACGTCGCTAAGTTAGTCACGAACGCACAATTGATGCCGGACTATGCGGTGTTGTACGAATTGTATGGTTTTACTCTTTAATAGGCAGTAACAGCGCCCAGTCAAATTAGTTTCAAAATATTCAACAGCTTACATTTATAGTTTTCTAGAAATTTACAGTCATGGAGTTCAGGGATCGATCCATAACACCACGGGAGAAGAGTGGGTGGAACTTAGCTAAAGATGGGCGGGCATAGCTAAAACTAGATTCCTCCATTCAACTCATTAGTGATGGTAAGATCCATCTAGGCCCATTGACAGTTTATAAATACTATGTAATAAACATTATGTCGAATATTTTGAAACTAATTTGACTGGCCGCTGTTGCTGCCATATATGCAACAACAGCACGCAGTTAAATTAGTTTCAAAATATTCAACAGTTAACCTGTATAGTTTTCTGGAAATCGAGAATTCAGAGAGTGCAGGGATCGATCGATCCAAACACGAGCGAGATGTGGGTGAAGCGTAGCCAGATATGGGCGGGGCATAGCTAGAATTGGAATGGTCCATTGCCACGTTCCCGACGGACCTAATTCATTTTGATGGCGACGTCAGCTAACAAGTGGCTGAGTATTTGACTATAACGTCACATACTTGAGTGACAAATCGGACCCTTTCATTCTTTTGATCTTCCGCTATTCCTCTTTCCTGTCTGGATCCACTCCTGGGTCTGATTGGTAAATTCGTCAAACGATGTGATGTATGTTTCTTTGGTCGATGCATGCTTTTTGTGCGCGGTTACCCTGAGTATGGATTGAAAGCTTGCTTGGCTTCAGACATTTCTATTGCTGATAATTTCCGGCCACTATACTTCACGGATTTGTCTCAAGCATTGATTCAGAAACGTCTAGGGTATGTTTAACTCTTCCATGACAATTTTTTAACTTGCCTTAATTTGAATATCCTTACATGATATAAACTGCGCCACGATTGATGAATCCAGTTTCCAAGTCAATCATATGACGTTATAATCAACTATGTCGCATATAGGCTAACGCCATAATCAATTACGTCATGAATGATGCGACTTAGCCTGTAATAAACCTCTGAATAGTTCATCAAGTTGTAGGAATTGTATGTCTTTACTATTTAATAAACATTCTGTTTAATACTTTGAAACTGACCATAGGCAGCAGCAACACCAAGTCAAATTGGTTTCAAAATATTCAACAGCTTACCTGTAGTGTTTTCTGGAAATTGAGATTCAGAGAGTGCATGAATCGATTGACCTCAACATGAGCAAAGCGTGGGTGGAGCTTAACTAGAGAGGGGCATAGCTAAAACGGGATTTATTCTTTGGTGCCATACCAAGACGATAATGGACCTTTTCATTTTTAGCTATGCCCCGCCCATTTCTAGCTAAACTCCACTCACAGCTCGCTCGTGTTGGGATCGATCGATCTCCGAACTCTCTGACTATCCATTTCCAGAAAACTATACAGGTAAGCTGTTGAATATTTTAAAAATAATTTGACTGAGCGCTGTTGCTGGCTATGGTAGCAACAGCGTCCTGTCATATTAGTTTCAAAATATTCAACAGCATGTTTATTAAATAGTAGAGACATGCAATTCGTATAACGTGTCGGACTATTAAGAGTTAAAGACAGGCCAAGTATAATCATTTATGACGTAATGATTATGACGTCATCATATACCCCACTTAGCTGATTATGACGTCATATGACGTCAGATAATAGATGGATACTCTGGATAGTTGAATTCGCCCTCCATCCTAAAATGTCCATATCTACTAACTCGTAGACACTTTCCTGACTAGTCAATACTCTACACGTTCTCAATTCAAATGCTTGAAACTTGTCTTATCTCATCTAGACGGATGGGAAAATTCCGAAAGCTCCTTGATGCTCAATAGACAGTGATGTAGTCGGATAACTCAGGCTACTGGGCCGGTATTAGTTCAGTACATAGGCGCGGTATTGGATCAGTACAGGCACTGGGCCTGTACTGATCCAATACCGGACTTATGTACTGAACTAATACCGGCCCAGTAGCCTGCGTTATCCGACTACCTTGCGTTATTCTATTTTGTTAGATCCTTGATAAATTATCAAGAAAAGGTTCTTGGTAACGCTTCCTAAAACAGCTTTGATCTCCGAGTTGATTTCTGAAATATTATACCTCGTGTGTCGATGGGGTTATCTTGGACAGGTACCAAAAACAACGGTATAACATCTTTTAGCAAGAACAATACCGGTGCCTCATGCTGTCAATGTTATGCTAATCATGTCTAGAATATGTCTCAGTGAGCAAAGGTAGCGAGAAGCATGAAGATTTCATGGAATCGAGTAATGAACAAAAGTGACCAGTAGGATGGATGTTTCCGTGAATAGATTTTTCAATGTTTTCAGCCTTCATGATCAGCTAAGGAAAACATATTTTTCAGGAAATTGTAGGTTTTAAAAAAGTTCTTCATGGTTATAATTATATTATAAGATATACATATACTAAACTAAAACATATGCTAAAACAATCATACGACTTCTTGTTTGAAACATTTCAAAGCATCTGGATTACAAAATTACTCAGATGTCTTGCAGTATATGCTGGACGGATACTGGCAGGTTAATTATATAAAGGCAGGCTTAGTTTTAAGTTTACTGTGTATGCCTGGAACGGAAAGATTCTTAGGCTCATAATCGGGAGATGGCAAAATATGTTCAGACAAAGTTTGTTAGCTTGTATGACTATTTTGACATACAGATACTTGAATCTAGATCGTGTCCGGACAGTGCGGTAGGGTATGTGGACATAGATTTGTACATGTGAGTGTCGGGTGGGGTGGGGTGGGGTGGGGGAGTGTGTGTGTGTGTGTGTGTGTGTGTGTGTGTGTGTGTGTGTGTGTGTGTGTGTGTGTGTGTGTGTGTGTGTGTGTGTGTGTGTGTTTTCCTCTACGTGAACACGTATGCAGCATCCGGCATACCTGTAATGAAGGAATCCAGTGTTATCTATGCCACGCCCATTTCTAGATAAGCTCCACCCACGCTTTGTCTGTTGAAACCAATTTAACTGGGTGTTGTTGCTGCTGCCTATGGCAGCAACAGCGCCCAGCCAAATAAGTTTCAAAATATTCAACATAATGTTATTTTAATAGTAAAGACATACAATTCGTACACCGACGCTTATTCCGTCATCAGTTAAGCGTTCGTGACGATCTTAGCTACGCCATTCATTACGTAATTGATTATGACGTCATCCTACACCTCGCGTAGTTGATTATGACACCATAGGATCTACCTAGAAACTGGAATCATTCATTATGCATGCGCGTGTGACGCGGAGTGGTGATGGTTTGTGATCGGAAGGCGGGTAAATCGGCCATTATGCTATGATATATCTGAATATCTCCATTTTCCATTGTAACATACATTAAAGACTTTTTTAACCACAACCCCTAAGAAGCACTAACAATTAGTTATTATATCGAGGTTGTCTTTTGAAGCAGATGACACCGAGTAGGATATACTCATTGGAGAAAAAATATAACGAATCGTTTGAATTAATGGACTTATAGAACGAGGGGTGCTTAATGAACTCGCATATTGTGCCGCAAATGACAGGTGGTCGCTTGAGCAAGTAATATATCGATGTGTGCACAGATGGTTTGCAATGCTGCACGTCGCGAATGTACCCGAGTACAAAAGAATCGGCTAAATCTCATTATAGAACCAGTATTCAGGAGAATTTCGTGTCTCGTCCTTCTATAGATTTAGAGTACTTCGACCAACGAATCTCGACTTCTTAACTGTTGACCACAAAATCACGCATGTTCTTTGGAACCGTAAATGTCACCAACCTCCCACACCACGTGGTTCTATATGCTTATATCGGTACAGTTGTGTTGTCACGTGGTAGTATATAAATGACAATGTTAGTAGGTTCCTGCTAAAGATTCTATATATAGCGGTATCGAGGTCAACGTTCAGGGATCTGTGCACTATCTCGTCGTGGTTGGAAACATGGGCAATCTCCTTAGCTCCTTGGTCCTCTCCACCCATGAGTATAAATTGGTTAACAATAATAGGCAAAAAACAGCAGCCTAGATATGGCTTGAATGGGACCTGGACAGGGACTCGATAGACGCAAACAAAACAAATATCTTCTTCTCAACCGGACTACTCAACCGTGGACCCCCACTCCGCGTCTCAGTTGTAGAGTACATATCTTCCCATAGTTGGAAACATGGGCAATCGCCATCACGCATTGCGTCTCTCCACCAATAAACATAATGGGTACCAGTGTAAAAACCGTGGTAGTTGCCTACATGTAGTGAACATTGTGGTAGAAATGTAATCCTGTCCTAAATGAGGCCACGAAAACACAGACCCGATAAATCGCAACCAAACAAATAACAACAGCTGGTTACTGGGAAAATATTCTTGCATTGAATAGGATACTATTCCGGGAAGTACGCTCGTAAACTGATAGAGAAATCAGTTTCTATCTAAGCCAATCCCATTTCTAGCTAAGCACCGCCTACTTTGCACTTGTGTTTAAATGGAATTTAACATTTTTAATACTGAATACACAGAAACCTGTTTTTAAGGTAACTATACAGGTAAGCTATTGATTATGCTGAAACTAATTTGACAATGACAGCAACACGTTCCAGTCAACTTAGAAAGTTCAACATAATTCTGTAAGATCAGCAAAAGCATACAATTGAGGAATCCAGTTTCTCAGTCAATCACATGACGTTATAATCAACTACGTCACATATAAGCTGACCTTATAATTACGTAATAAAAGCGTAATAGCTTGACAAGTTGTATGAATTGTATGTCTCTACTATTTAATCAGCTTTCTGTTTAACATTTTGAAAGTAATTTGACGTGGCCCTGTTGCTGCCATTATTAATAACGATTAATCGAGCCAGTTACTATAGTGGAGAAATTCCAAAAATAGTCTTCTCTTGGCCTGCAAATTGACATTCCTCATGCCCACTACAGAGGCCAGTCATGGTCAGCACTCTCGTTAAAGCTTTCATGCTGAAAACGTCCGAAACCGGCCTCGGCAGTGATCTTGGGAAATGTCCCCTTGCAGGCCAAGAGAAGACTATTTTGACAAATTTACCGCTGGAATGACTGGCTCGATAACAGAGCCAGTCATTTTACTGCGTGTTTTAAATTAATCTAACTGCCTCTTGACGTCAATTCACCGTTCCAGAGTATCCATCCATCATCTGACCTCATATGACGTCATAATCAGCTCAGCGCGCGTATGATGACGTCACAATCATTACGTCGCAAAGGGTTCCAGAGTCAGCCACGTTGTATAAATTGTATGTCTTTGTAATTCTTTGCTGTTTAATAAACATGTTGTTGGATATTTCGAAACTAATTTGACTGGACGCTGTTGCTGCCTATGGCAGCAACAGCGCCCAGTCAAATTAATTTCAAAATATTCAACAGCCTACCTGTATAGTTTTTTGTAAATTGATAGTCAGGGTGTTTAGAGATCGATCGATCCCAACACGAGCGAGGTGTGGGTGGAGCTTAAGCTAGAGATGGGCGGGGCATAGATAAAACCGGAAAGGTCCATTGATATGAAACAGAGCCAGGGGCATAATATTGGCTAGGTAACACAATCTGGCAGAGCTTACTAGTCAATGTGCCAAGACCGGAAATTTTAGATTTGGCTGAACGCCTCGAGTGAGAATAAACGCTTGGTATCACGGGAAAGCCTTGAATGACATCTTTTTGAAAATGCTTGTTTGCGTCATGAACACTTCCACTTAAATCGGCCAATCAAAAGAAAGTAAAGTTTTGGATAAGGCACGTTGAGTATTATTATAATCAGATGCATGGAAGTCTGTTTATATTAGTCTGAAATGATCTTCATAGGGTGGCTGTTTTTGAATATATTATATACACACATTTGTGCAAATTGTCTACGTATACAGTATACACTGAAGAAATCCATCGGGAGCAATCTTGGTACCATTTTTGACGTCACAAATCCCTTATTGAAATACGCCGAACTTAAAAATACACACAAACTTACTTTCGCATAAATAAACTACATGTAGCTATATAATAATTAAGCCCGAGAAACTTGTTACCCATATCAACATAAGAATTGATGAATCCAATCTGTCACTCAAGTAAATGACGTCATAATCAATTTCGCCACAAGTAGCCTGACAGCAAAATCAAAATCCCTAAAGAATGACGTCTCTACGTCTGGCACGACCACTTAATCGTCCGCCAAGTGTTCGAATTGTACGTCTTTATAAAATTTTAAAAAGAATTCTTTAGAATATTTTAAAACTAATTAAATTGGGTGCTGTGCTGCCATAGTCAGCAACATCACCCAGTCAAATTAGTTTCGTAAATATTCACCAGCTTCCCTGTATCTTTACGATGGTATGGGGATTCTTGGAATTCAGGTTTCGATTGATCCCAACACGGACACAGCAAGCGTGGGAGGAGCTTAGCTGGAAATGGATGGAATGATTGAATGAATGAATGAATGAATGAATGAATGAATGAATGAATGAATGAATGAATGAATGAATTTATTTACACCCAGACCACTTTACAAGTGATCTGTGGATAGTAAGTGTATATCAAGCGTATATTATAAAATTATTTACTTATAAGTCTTATATAATAAAGTATGCACGTGAGAGTAATTATCCAAATATCAGAGATAGTTTATGGTTAATAATTATTCATATACATATATATCTACGTAATTCATGACGTCATTCACATATACACATATATATACATACATATATACATACACATACACATACATTCACATACACATACATACTCATACATATATACATACATACACGCACGCACACAGACACGCACGCACGCACGCACGCACGCACGCACGCACGCACGCACGCACGCACGCACGCACGCACGCACGCACGCACGCACGCACGCACGCACGCACGCACGCACGCACGCAGGCACGCACGCACGCACGCACGCACGCACGCACGCACGCACAACCGTTTTGTTGCTAATTCCGGTCAAAAGTATCGAGATGGTGTATGGCCAAAAGTGAATTCATCCATCGAGACGACTATTGCATTCACAACGCACGGATCGTTGAACCTTTTAACACTTATATCAGCCCAAAACGGCTCTGCAGTGTTCTTGAGAAATGCCCATTTGCAGACCAAGAGAAGACTATTTCTGAAAATTTACCACTGGAATGACCGGTTCGATAATCGAGCCAGTCATTCCGGTGGTAAATTTTCAACTATAGTCTGCTCTTGATCTGCAAATGGACAGTTTATATGAGAAAATTGAAATTTTTTTGAACAAATTCTAGTGTTAAAGGGTTTTCGGTTGATATCGCATGGATGATTACAGAGAAAATCTCAGATCCACACAACTATTGTTGTAGTTAATCCATCCTTTAGGCATCGACAACGTATTGATTATCAGGGTGGCAATCAAATGTGTGACGGCGAAACATGGAGAAAAAAAGTAAAATCCTTAGCTCACTGCTTTGCAGTACTGCTGACATTTCTGCACGCTGCGTCATGGGGAACATAGATTTCCAAGATGTGTAATACGTCGCCGCTGTCTGTAACTGTCGATCATCAAAGATGGTCCACGTTTGGCCATGTGCTAAGGATGCCAAAAGACACATCAGCACAGAGAGTCTGGGAATTCGCGCTACTCGGAGCCAACAAATACAAAGCCATGACAGGACGCCATTGCATAAATCTGCCAAGCGTGCTACGGGGTGACCTCAAGAAATCAGGACTCGATACACTCACGTCAAGAATGGACCCGAGGAAGCCAAGGATTTTGGCTGAGGACAAGACACAGTGGGCAAAAGCGAAGAAGGACTGATTGCAGCTATAGGATGCTTCTACTACTACAGCCGCAGAATACAGTAATTATAAAATCAAATCTGCCTATGTGATAGTGTTGATATTGGAGGAACAAAGTTTTAGCTAAGCTCCGCCCATCTCTAGCGAAGCTCCACCCACACATCACCCGTGTTGGGATTGATCGCAAACTGAACTCAATGACTATCAATTTCCATAAAACTACACAGGTAGGCTGTTGAATATTTTGAAACTAATTCGGTCAAATTACATTAAAAATATTCAAAAGCATGTTGACTGCTACTACTACTACTACTACTACTACTACTACTACTACTACTACTACTACTACTACTACTACTACTACTACTACTACTACTACTACTACTACTACTACTACTACTACCACTACTACTACTACTACTACTACTACTACTACTACTACTACTACTACCGAAAGCGCAAACAGTGGTTATATAACTAGATAAATACCAAAATATGTAATTATGAATTGATATATAATGTCTGATCGCCATAACATTTATAATTTCTGTAAATTCATATTCCCCATATGCCATTATGTGGCCTGGGTGTAAATAAAAATCTGAATCTGACTAAATAGTAAAGACATACAATTCGTATAACAACGCTTAGTCCGTCATTAATTAAGCGTTCGGGACGGACTAGCTACGTTACTCATGACGTAATTGATTATGACGTCAGCATACACGTCACGTAGTTGATTATGACGTCATACGATTGATGGATAAACTGGAATCCTCCATACGCAGCAACAGCACTCAGTCCAATTAGATTCAAAATATTCAACAGCCTATCGGTATTGTTTTCTTAAAATTGAGATTCAGGATTCGGTCTATTGACTATTACAACACGGGCAAAGCATGGGTGGAGCTTAGCTAGAGATGGGAGGAGCATAGCAAACACTGAATTCATCATGTTGTTGTGTTAGTTTATACTTGGTGTTTGGTCGTTATGGAAAATCCTAGAAAGAAAAATCTTTGGTGAGATGTTCAACTTGTAAAGCACAATGACTGAGAACTCAACCACTCGTGTGTCAACCGCGCCCCAAAAGGCGACCTTTATCAATTAAGCCTTTAAATTGTCAAGAGTTCTCAAGCAAATTTGAAATTTTTGCTCAGTGGCCAAGAGAACACTTTTTTGTAAGTTTTATAACTGGAATTTAGGAAACTCATTTTTAAGACGTTTGACTATTAAAAGGTTAATGGTCAAGAATATCTAAATTTTTGTTTAGTCAGTGTCCATTTGTAGGCCAAGAGAAGATTATTCTTGAAAATTTATCATTTGAAAACTATTTTTGAAAATGTACCACTGAAATGACTGGCTCGGTTACCGAGCCAGTCATTTCAGTGGTACATTTTCAGAAATAGTTTTCTTTTAGCCTCCAAATAGACAGTCCTCAAGACAATTGCAGAGGACGTAGTGGCCGGTTTTACCATTATAAAGCACAAGGTGACACAAGGGGTGGGGGTGGTTAATTGACATATATACACGATATGTTGTCATATAATAAGCGAATGGAATCTAGCTAACCATATTAACTGAAGAATCAGCGATATTGAGAGCAACTGGCCAATAGTTCATGAATCTGGAATGGGATTTTGAGTCACGTGTTTATCGTAGTACTATTTATGCGGTATTAGCATGACCAAGGGCGGTGTCAATAGCAATAGGGGATGGGGTGGGGTGGGTGGGTGGGGTAGGGTGGCTGCTATACTAGGTTCATCTACAATTAAAAGTCGGACCAGTGGTTTACAAATATATAACAAACTTGGGATGTAGTCGATTGATAGGATTCTAAACGTGAGACTCAAGTTTTGTCGAACAATGTAGAACGTGTGAGTCGAATACCAAGTGATGCTGATAAGGTGGTGGATGTCTATGCTACCGTCCTGCTTTGACTATGGGTCAAAGCAAGCTGGTAACATAGACAATCGCCAATCCATTAGACAAAACTTCTTGCCGTAGTAACAGTACCGGTAAGACAACTGTGTCATACTAAGCACTGTTCAATGAAAAGATTATGAAACTAAATGGTCACGTGGTTTCTATCGCCGGTATACCAGAACATATTACACGTAGCCCCGTTGCATACCAGACATCAGAGAGGCCAGTAGATACTGTACCTTTCCAGTTTGTCTATCCATCATAATACGTCATAATCAACTACGTGGCGCCTAGGATGACGCCATAATCAATTACAGCATGAATTTAGTCCGTCTTAAACGCTTAATAGTCTGAGACGTTGCACGAACTGTATGTCTTTGGTATTTAATAAACACGCTGTTGAATATATTGAAACTAATTTGACTGTGCGCTGTTGCTGCCATCGGCAGCAACAGTCGCCCAGCCAAATTAGTTTCAATATAGTCAACCGCTTACCTGTATACCTTTCCGGAAATTTATAGTCAGTGGGTGCAGGGCTCGATCGATCACAACACGAGCGAGGTGTGGGTATGGATTAGCTACGGATGGGCGGGGTATATAAAAAACAGGATGGTTAATTACCAAAGAACAATTTTGGGGTAAGGTAAGTCAGTTAAACTGCTTTATTATAAAATAGCTTAAATCGTTTTCGACAAGCTTGCGATTCGTTGAGACAGATAGTCATCGTACTATCTGTCTTCAAGAATTGCGAAATCTGGTAATCAACACTACGTGACCATCACATATATGTTTGATTGTTTAGCACACCTTATCTATCAAAGCATAGTAATGTGTTGTGTTCTGTATGGATATCTAATGTAGTGCGATTTGCCAATCTATAAATAGAGGCGTGGCTTCTTCGAGAATATACCTCTAATGTAATGACCGGCCATCTTATTGTGTCATCATAACGACTACACTGCTACACAGACTAAACTTCGGAGACCAGACAGATCTGGACCCAGTCCAGAAGAAAAACTGTGGATCGTGTGTGTGATATCAGCATCTACGCAACATCAACAAATTCCTGACCTCATTTTGTGTGCGACAGATTTGAACAGATTTGAATTCTACGACGAATTCAGAGGGACTATTTTTCTGTTAACTACTTGTCATACAGGCTACTATCGGCTTTATATCGTCTAGTTTTACGTGAATTAATATTGTCTGGTATGAAAAGAGTAATGCTTGTGTCCTTTTAAGTTTCAATGCTTTCTACCACCATATTCTGGTGGAAATCACTACGCCACGAGACACTTTTCTCGATCTCGTATCGAAGGAGATCTCGCGAGATACGAATGATAACATGCGTGTAGCCCAGAGTACGCTGGATCTTATCATACAGTAAAGCTAATCAATAAGTTAACACGCTTCCAAAACAAAATAAAACGTACTCTTGAACATTTAGACCATAAATGGATTGGACGACATTCTAATACAATTATGTTAAAAATATTCAACATACCATTTCTTACTAACTAACATGATTTATAAAGTATTCGGCGTGACAGTACGGTATTACGGTATTTAGCGTTGGCGGGGAATCGAACCCACAACCGGCGGAAGCGTCAAGGATCATAGCCCACAGACGCTTCGACCTGATGTAGTGGACGCGTTTGTGAGCTTTACGCTTCCGCCGGTTGTGGGTTCGATTCCCAGTCAATAATATGTTATTGTATTTGTTTTGGAAACATTTTAACTTATTGCTGAGCTGTGGCGTACCATATTGTTACATGCCATTCTATATCAGTGGCATATTATGGCATTGCATCATGTGACATGGTATGACGCGATATATGATGCAATATGAGACATATTCACGTCATGCATATTTTAGATTCATAAATTTGCAGAACATTGTAACATGAAAATAACCACACGGCAAGGTAAATTTTGCAACCGAACCAACAAGCAGCACCATCAACATGTACGTATTATACTGAAGTGCAACGTTCTGGATCATTTCGCGGCCCACATTCACCATATTCGATGTCGATGTTACCTCGTACGTTAGGTACACCCTGCAAAGATCCCTGTAATCTGATACTTACCTCGTATTTGACAGAACCTTGACGATTACTATGGCATAGCTAGTACAACAAGATCAGCTAGATGCAAATAAGTAAGTTGCTTCCTCAATGCATCATTAACTTTACACCAAGATCTGTCATGAAAATTATAATTCTTTTAGGCAAATAGATGATATTTTGTAAATTTTCCACCGATATTTACAAAATTAGCTTTCTGTTGTCCTGCAAATGGACATTCATCGACTCGACTTCAGAGACCGTTCTTGGTAGGCGTAGGTTTCAAACATTTAATGGTCAGGTACATTCACATCCTTGCTTAGCAAGTATTCATTTGCAGGCTAAGAGAAGAGTAAAGTTTATGACGGGTATGTAGGACTGGTTGGAGCGCATCATTTCAGCGGTACATTTAAAACAAAGCATCTTCTATGGCCCATTTGAATGGACCTTACAAGTTTATCATATGACGACATAATCAACTACGTGACATGTAGGATGACGATATAATCAATTTCGTGATGAATGACGTAGGTAAGTTCGTCACGAACGCTTAATTTATGACAGACTATGTGTTGTTGCACGAATTGTATATCTTTTCTATTTAATAAACATACCATTGAATATTTTAAAACTAATTTGCCTGGTCGCTGTTTCTGCCAGAGGCTGCAACAGCACCCAGTTAAATTAATTTCAAAATACAGCTTACCTGTATAGTTCTTCTGGAAATTGATAGTCAGGGAGGCCAGGGATCGATCGATTCCAATTCGGACGAAGTGTGTGTGTGGAGCTTAGCTAACGATGGGCCGGGTATAGGTAAAGCTGGATTTCTCTATTAGGCAAAACCACTTCAGATGCCTTTTGTGTTCAGCTTCACCATCAAAGAGCTAAGTTGTCAAAACAGGGTTAATATTTGAAACCTGCTATTGCGCATCACATTTTGAGTCACAAGATGGTGGTTCTCTAAGACAGATGGTCTTTCGATCACGTGTCTTAAAATACCACCATCATTTAGCACAGGTTTGATTGTACATGATAATGGATCTTTACATTTTTAGCTACGCCCCGCCCATCTCTAGCTAAGCTCCACCCACACCTCAATCGCGTTGGGATTGACCGATCCATAAACACACTGACTATCAATTTCCAAAAAAACTACACAGGTAATCTGTTGAATATTTTGAAACTAATTTGAAATTAGTTTCAAAATATTCAACAGCATGTTTATTAAATTACAAAGAATTACAAAGACACAATTCATAGACCGTGTCGGACTATTTGAGATTTGATGACGGTCTATATGGAACCCTTTGTGACGTAATGATTCTGACGTCATCATACACGTGTTGAGCTGATTATGACGTCATACGAATTCAGATGATGGATGGATACTCTAGAAAGGTGAATTGATAATGCAGGAAAATGTTTCTTCACATCATACACGCACGTATACATGCACAAACACGCACACGCATGCACACACGACTACTTACTTGAATACCGTCCCTCCGTCCTCCCAATCAAAGAATGGTACAGAATACGTTATCATCCACGTAGGAACTCCATGACAACTGAAATACGGCTGGCTCCATAATCCATCTTCAGACGTCATTTTTGTCGTCGCGTTCCACCGCCAAGTCAAGGACTGCCGTGCTTTTCTGCCTAAATCCGTCGAGTGTAAAACATGTTTAGTCGACACCAGACGGTCGTAATCCTTATTCATCTGTTCAGTGAACCATCCCACCGCTGTTTCGGTGTCGCTTGCATATTTGATGGTTTTTGCTAAATCTGTTACGAACGTCCCGTTGTTAATATAATCCTCCCTGACATAAGGGCAGAAGTACTCCCGACCCTGGTACTGGTCCCTAGCGAATGCTATCCCACACCCGTAAACGTTGGGGTCACTCTCTACAATCGCTCTTGCTAAGGCTATATAATACGCCTCGTCGTACAGACGTTCTCTATCCTTTATCCCTTTGGCAGAATATAAAAACAGGTTGTTGATTGTGTTCGCGACATTTATTACGCTATTTTCCTGTTTACTGAAGTCTTTATAAACGGCGGATTTGAATTTATAATTAAATTTATTTAAGTCAGTTCTAGAGCAGTTTTTGTGATTAGTACTAGTCACGGATTCTATGTAATCCAAAATCTCTGATTCGAGCAAGGATTCGTCTAGAACATTAGTGGAAAACTCGTGTGCTTGTTGTGATCGTAGAAGACTGGACTGTGCTGGTGATTTGGAATAGGAGGCATCTTGGCCACCATTGGATGATGACCGCGGTGTTCTTCTGTTATGCCGATGGCGTCTGTCGTATTTACTTATACTCGCAGAAGGGTAGCTACCACTAATTCTAAACTCGTTATTTTTATTATTAATATTATTATTTAAATTAACATCAAAAACTGGCTTATCATTGCTGCCAGGGTTACCCGCCTCATATCTATGTAATTGATAGCCAAATATAAAATCATCTCCTCCTTTATGGTCGGTGTTATACCCGCGGCCATCACCGCTCGAATCTGAGCCACGACCTTCTTTCCGAGTGAACCCGGACGTGAGACCGGTTACAGCGCCCAGAGCGGATGTATGGCCTTCTAGTATAAGCAGTACTGCCAGGATCCATGCTAACAAAAGTTCTTGGACCCAACACATGGCTACAGGAATGGGAAATGATTCGTTTGAGTCGACTCTTGCCTTTAGAATCCATGCACAGTGCCTCAGTCCTTTAGCTCAATATTAGGTTCCCTGTCTTCAGAGCCATCTTCTGAAATAATAATAATAATAATAATAATAATAATAATAATAATAATAATAATAATAATAATAATAATAATGTTTACTACGCGTGTATATTTAAATATGTTAAAATGTCTCCCATATATACTGTCAAAAGTCTGGATGAAAATAGGTTGAATTGAAGTGAACTGGAATCCTGTGCCCCAATACAAAAACCAATAGCACAACTCATTAGAACTACTGATGACAACGACAGGCCAGGGATGCTGCTGCTGCTATTGATGATGATGATGATGATGATGATGATGATGATGATGATGATGATGATGATGATGATTGACGACGACGACGATGACGACGATGACGACGACAACGACGACGACAACGACGACGACGACGATTATGATGATGATGATGATGATGATGATCATGATGATGCCGCCGCCGCCGCCTTCGCCGCCGACGACGACGACGACGACGGCGACCATGATGCTGCTGCTGCTGCTGCTGCTGCTGCTGCTGCTGCTGATGATGATGATGATGATGATGATGATGATGATGATGAAAGAATACACGTGAGCTAAGCCTAACAACATTTAGTTAGAGCCAGACAGCTAGAGTAGATTAGAAAGATCTACATGAACATTTGTTTGAGCTTACGTAAAATGGAGCATAAAATATTTTATATTGCTGAAATGGTTTTGCTCCACTGAGAGTAAACATGGGTGGTCGTGCAACGTGAGTGTATGTACGCAGGTGTGCGTAACGGGTGCGTGCGTTCGTTCGATGACCCACCATTTCTACATAAACTCCGCCCACTTTACGCTCGTAATAGAATCGGTTTTAACATTTTGAATCCCACAGTCCCAGGATATCAATATCAGGGAAACTATACAAGTAAGCTGTGAAATATTGTGAAACTAATTTGATTAGGAGCAGTTTAGTGCTTGTAGCAGCAACAGCCACAAGTCAAATTGGTTTCAAAATACCCAACAGAATTTAATTGTAAATTCACCTAAGATATACAATTCAGGGACGTGCGTGATGGACCTTTTCACTTCGTAATGGACTTAGGTCATTTTACATGGGACATCACCTATAAAGTGACGTATTGTGATTATGACATTAGATACTTGAATGTCAGATCATATACTCTCTATTGAAACATTAATATCAATATCAACCGATGGAAATGTTGATTGCCAATGGTGGAATCAAGTGTTTGCTAGACCCCGCCCATCTCACGCTAAGCTCCACCCACGCTCAGCCCATGACCCACGCTCTGCCCTTGTTGGGATCAATCGATGCATGCGCTGTTTGACTCTCAATTTCCATAACACTATACAGGTAAGCTGTGGCGTCATCCTACACGTTACGTAGATGAGCATGAGGAAATATTGCTTATTGAGCCTCCTCTCTCTCATCGCGTGAAAACTCACTTACAGTAGGCATGCTCAAAGCTATTAATTCAATTGTAGTTGACACTTAATCCACCTTTCCAGTTCTAGCCATTCCCCGCCAACCTCTAGCTAAGCTCCACCCACACCTCGCTCGTGTTAGGATCGATCGATCTCTGAACTCTCTGACTATCAATTTCCAGAAAACTATGCAGGTAAGCTGTTGAATATTTTGGAATTAGGCCTAATTTGACTGGGCGCTGTTGTTGCCTATGGCAGCAACAGCGCCCAGTCAAATTAGTTTCAAAATATTCAACAGCATGTTTATTAAATAGTAGAGACATACAATTCTTACAACGTGTCGGACTATTGAGACTTAAAGACGGGTCAAATATAATCATTTATGACGTAATGATTATGACGTCATCCTACACGTCACCTAGCTGACTATGACGTCATATGATGGCAGATTGATAGATTGATGCTCTGGTAAGGTGAATTATATGGCTGGGGTCAAACGATTTCCAAATTCTAATAAGTCATTTTCCCGTCATTTGCAGAAATGAAATGCATGCCACGTCTCTGCAAGAATGTACATATTACGATGTTAGTCCGATCTCTAGCAGAAATGGATACACGTATCTCACACCACCACCCGTATATATGACTATATACGTCGTATTCACCACCTTCAGACAAGGAGGGCGATTGATGGCCAGCTACATCTGGTGACTGAGAATATCTTTGCCCAAAACTCCATTACATTCTTCATTCATTCTTTTAGAATGTCGTGTTAGACTAACAAGTAACAATCCGAGATCCTCCACCAATTATTGTGCAAGGCTAAAGGAAATAATAATTGACTTTTATAAAAGCATTGGGAGAGGGCAAATAGATGTACGTAGACTATAAATATTGTCTTAACAGATCCAATTAAAACGAACTCATTTTATCCAGACTCACAATGCTTAAAAGACCTCTCGGAATTCTATAAGATATAATGCGTATGCGAGCCAGCGGATTAAATAACATGCTTATAGCAGGCTCTTTACGGCTCAGCAATGACTGGCCGCTAAAGATATTTGGTCGGTTAATTCAACTCATTTACTATGCTAGATAGCTTATGGCACTAATTGATGGTGGTCCTTTACGACGGATGGTCTTACGACAAACCATTCTAACGTATCACAATCATGTGACCCCCAAAAGCAAATGGCCGATATAGAGATGTTTATATGCATCATGACTTGTAGAAGTTCTGTGAAGCAATTTCTGAACATGCTTAACTGTGTTTTAGGTCTAGACTGTTGTCTGGTGTCATGGTTCTGGCTTAAACATACATACCATTTCCTAAACAGTGATGCTATTTCGCGAACAAATGTTTCCATTATCTACATAGGCTAACATTTGTGTGCATGTTTCACTAGTTTATCTTCGAATACATGACTAATAAAGGAAATTAGTAAATAATTAGACGTCAATGAGGTCTTATAAGGGCCATAGTTGAGGGCATTCGACTGTCGGTTGGTCGGTTGGTCGGTCAGTCAGTCAGTCGGTCGGTCGGTCGGTCGGTCGGTCAGTCGGTCGGTCGGTCGGTCAGTCGGTCGGTCGGTCGGTCGGTCGGTCGGTCGGTCGGTCGGTCGGTCAGTCAGTCAGGTGGCTTTTTGGTCAGTTGGTTGGCTGATCAATCAGTTGGTGAGTTGGTTATTCATTCGGACGTTCAGTCAGTTGTTCAGTCGGTTGGCTGATCAATTTGTTAAACCGTTTGGTTCGTTAGACAATTTGTCTTATGGAACTGATTCTGATCGAGAAGCCGTTTGACTAAAAGATTAATTTTAATGGACCTTCCTAGTTTTAGCTAATCCCCGCCCAACTCTATCTAAGCCCCACCCACACTTCGCCGTTTTGGGATTGATCGATCCCCGAATGCCTTAATTATCAATTTCCTGAAAATTATACAGGTAACCTGTTGAGTATTTTGTAACTAATTTGACTTGGTGCTGTTGCTGCCTATGGCAGCAACAGCGCCCAGTCAAATTAGTTTCAAAATAATCAACAGAATATTTATTAAATAGTAAAAACATACAATTTGTACAACAACGCATAGTCCGTCTTCAAATATGTGTTCGTGACGTACTTATCGACGCCATTCATGACGTCAATCATTATGATGTCATTCTACAAGCCCCCGTAGTTGTGACGTCATAGGATGTCATAGGATGGGTTGATAAAGTGGAAAGGTCTATTCTATGGCTAGCTTTTGCATGCCCAAGAATCTATGCAGAAGACGTCTTTAGTATTGGCGAATGACAAACTAAGCAACTTTCATCATTAAGAATCTAATAGATCATCTAAAAGATTCTCATCCGTACAAATATAAAATATGCTTAGTAAATAATCACGGATACCCAATCTATTTCGGATGTTGAAGCTAACCATTTTCATGCCAAATCTCCACGAGTCCGCTTTTACAATGGAAACTGAATTCTGAAAATATTGAATGTTGCGAAAGCAGTTATTTCTGAAAGCAGAATAGGCACATATGGGATTAGATACACGCTGAAATTAATACGGTATTTTATACATATCGAAGGAAATTGGATAATTTGGCGAAATATCTTCATTGGCAACTCGCCACAACATACACGCGTCCCCAGGTAGCAACTGCTGGTATGGTCTATATAGGCGGCACTCTTGAATCCAACTTCAGCGGAAACACATTTCATGATTGCGTCTTATCTTATACAGGCCAGCGGTAGTTCTTGGACCATTGTTTTAAATATACGATAATGATGACAGAATGTTGTGTTATTTGTAGTCGAGCTATATTACAGTTACTGTGGCTATAACTCCCATTACTGCAGTCAAAACGCTGAATTTGCAACTTCTCCCAACCCACGCCCCCTAGCCCTCACCCCACCCCACCGCACCCCAGACCCCCTAGAAGTACGTAGACACCATGCAGGTTTACGTGGTATACCGTCCTACGACGAGGATCGAATGTGGTCTGTTAATCCCTTTGCTTCAAACAGTAATTACCCTATACGCTATGATTAAAATCATTTTGAAAATCTCTAAAAACAATATGGTTGGAAGTCGTTGCTATGCAAGGCAGCAACGATTTCGAATCAACTCGTTTTCAAAATATCTAGTAGTCGTGTTTTAGCTCCATTGAAACCGATAGTTTTATCAGTTCAGAATGTAATGCGTTAAGCAGAGCGCAGGTAGAGCAATGATTATAATATTGGATTTTGATGTACAGTTCGAAATGAGTTGCACGTGTGTTCGTTTTCGCGCGCGACTCCACGCACAGCTACTACAATACAGCGCATATATAAGTTAGAATGTTTCCAAGATAAAGTCAGACATGTGTTAGTTAGCGAGAAATAGCATGGTGACTAATTAAAACACTTTAACACTCAAATCAGTTCAAGAAAATTTCAATTTTCTCATAGAAAATGCCGATTTGCAGACGAAGAGAGGACTGTTTTTGAAAATTTACCACTGGAATGACTGGCTCGGTTATCTATTTATTATTTAATAATCTATTTTTGGTGTGCAAATAGAAAGTTCTCAAGACCATTGCAGAACCCGTTTTTGGCTGATACGGTGGTGGTTGGGGTGGGTATTGGGGGGGGGGGGGGTGTAGGGTGGAGGGGTAGGGTGGGGTGGGGTGGGGGAGGGGGAGGGGTCTTCGAATCAAATTATGTTCAAGCTATTCAACAGAACATTTTATTTTGTTTTGGACACATTTGAAGTTATTTTTTAGCTGTACCGGATCTATAATAGAAGCGCTCTCCAAAATACAAGTTACTTGACTTCGAAATAATACGGCGATAACTGGTTATGATAGGAGACCTGTACTTGAAGGCACTTGTCTAACAGAACCACCAGCTAGATCTATATGTTGGTTCCAAAGACAAGATCTTCCCGTAAAGAGGATCACAAGTTAGAATTAGATTTTTTATAAAAACCTACGAAAATAAGCTTTTATCATATTTTATAAATTAAAAAGAAGTTCACAGATTTTCACAAACTCATCATTGTTAAAATTTAGCTTAAAATAAAGAATTTTGACACGTCATTAACTTTACGGTGTGACGTCATCGCGTGACTCGGCAGCCACATTGATTCATATTAGAAAACGCCACATATATGCTTTCAGATTATAAGAAACTAGGGTCTAATACAGCAACGAAACTGGACATTCATGTTCTAGTATAGGATTTCATTGATATATGATGGTGTACGAATGAGCTGTTGTGAGCTGTCAATCATCATCAACAAAATATTACTCACGCGATGACATCATACTACGACAATTATTCACACGGTGACGTCACTCCGTGATTTTTATGGGAAATTGCAGAAAATCTTTTTCCGTGACGAAATATAGCCTAATGAATTCGAAAATATTCTAATAATAATTTTATTTTATTTAAATTTGTGAAAAAGCATGATTTGACGTGTTTTGACACTTCTTGCGTTGTGCTCTGCTTTAATAAGTTTTGATTGTGTCTCCTTGAATACGGGTTTCTAATAATATGTATTTCGACCGGTCTCGCGCATGCGTACTATAGGCTATAGTGCGCGCTAAGAAAATGACTTCCATTCAACACTGTTTGTCATTGATGAAGATTAATTTCGTGATGTCGAGCGGGGGAGAGCAAGTCGTCCGCCGAAGCCTGGAGATAATACCTAAAATGATCTATTCGTGGAACACTGATTTGACGTTTCATTGGATAAATACGGTAATTCTTGCGCAATTCCCTGGATTTGCATCAGACCGACGTAAAATTCTTTTATGTTTGATATGAAACGTATTTAAAAATTGTTTTTATTCATCTTTGAAAATTATTTCTTAGGTAGTAAGCTGTTGTCTTCCCAAAAGACATTTACTATTACACAAAACTTGCCATGCCCCGCCCATTTCTAGCGATGCTCCGACCACTTCGTACGCCGCGTGTTGGAATCAATTTAATCTTTGAAATTTTAATTCTCAGAACCTCAATTTCAATGTAACTATACAGATAAGTTGCTGACTATTTTGAAACTAATTTGACAGGGGCTGCTGCCTATGACAGTTTCAAAATAATCAATAAAATTGTTATTAACCTCTTGTGTCAATTTACCCCTTTAATGGTCAAACCGATCGAAACCAACTCTGCAGTGATCTTCAGACATGGCTATTTGAAAGGCCTAGAGAAGAGTATTTTTGAATATTTACCACTAGAATGACTGGCTCGGTAACATACTCTTTCTCGGCCTGCAGATAGACACTGGCTAAGTAAACAACTCTTCTTTACCATTATCTATTTAATGGTCAAGCTTGCGAAAAAGAATTCAGTGGTAAATTAAAAAATATAGTCTTGTAAAATTAAAATATCTTGAAAAATATTGACCAACAAAATCTTTAATTAATATATCAAGTGGTATTTTGAGCTCTTTGAGGCGCTGTTGACGCAAGAGGGTTTACATTGTAAATTCACCATAACTGTATAGTTATCACTGTTGAATGATCCATATCGCGGTCATAACGTGAAACAGCTGGCACAGGTACCGGTACTGATGGTTATGTACATTGTACGGGAGAGAGGACATTGGAGGTAGGGAGGGGGGTGGTGGAGTAAAAGATGGAAAGGTAGTGAGGGAGGGATTGGGGAGAGGGAAGGAGAGGGAGGCGGGGAGTCTGAAGGAGGGAGGGAGAGGGAAGGAGGGCCGGGGCGGAGAGGGAAAGAGGGAGGGAGTGCGTGAGGTAGGGAGTGTGTGAGGGAGGGAGGTGAGCGGATGTGAGAGAGATTGAGTCAGAACGAGAGAAAGGGAGAGAGGGCGAGAGGGAGGGTCGTGAGGAGAGAGCGAGAGAGAGAGAGAGAGAGAGAGAGAGTGAGTGAGAGAGCGAGAGAGGAGGTGGGGGGAGAGGGAGGGAGGGAAGTAGGGTGGGTGGGTGGGAAGGAGGGAGAGAGGATGAGATGGTGAGAGAGGACAGAGAGAGAGAGAGAGAGAGAGAGAGAGAGAGAGAGAGAGAGAGAGAGAAATGGCGACGGAGGAGAGTGCGAGAGAATGAGATGGGGAGAGAATGAAAGGCGATAAAGGGAAATGCCGAAAGAGAGCGATGGCGAGAGAGTGAGAGCACGAGAGAGGGAGATGACGAGACAGGGCGAGAGGGGGGGGGGGCAATCATATGACGTCATAATCAACTACGTGACGTGTAGGATGACGTTATAATCAATTACGTCATGAACGACGCAGATAAATTCCTCACGAACGCTTAATTGATGCCGGAGTAAGCAGTGTTGTACGAATTGTATATATTTACTATTTAATAACGATGCTGTTGAATATTTTGAAACTAATTTGACTGAGCGCTTACCTGTATAGTGTTCGGGAAATTGAGCTTCAGCTAGTGGGTATAGTTTAGCTAGAGATGGGCGGGGCATAGCAAAAACTGGATTCTTACATTCACTAGAGATTTGGATATATCAACTGTATTTAGTTAACCATCCGTCGTTCGATTCACATAGCCAATGCGCGTGATTAGTAAGTAAAGTAACTGAGGATTTATAGCGAATCGAACTTGACCAATGCTATAGTGGATCCATTTCTCGCTCCAACCCGCCAATTTCTAGCTCAGATCCACCAACGTTTTACAATTTATAGACTTTGAATCTTGAATTCCGAGGATCCCACTTTCAAGGTAACTAGCTAACTATTCAAGTAAGCTGTTGAATATTCTGAAACTATTTCGATTGGGTGCTGTTGATGCCTACAGTGCCTAATCAAATTGATTTCAAAATATTCCACAGAATGTTTATTATTGCTGATACAGTAAGCTAATAAAACGCTAAAATGTTTCCAAAACGAAATAATTTTGATCACAATGTAAGAAATGTTCTATTGAGTATTTCTGAACATAATTGGATTGGAAGACGTTGCCACATTAGGCAGCAATCTATTCCAAGAAAATTACAAATACGTTTTGATTTATCTTTGAAACAGGGTAGCAAGTTTTTCATGAGCCTTAGTGTAGCGGGAACATGGAAATAATCTTCTGATTTTGCACCGACCAATAACACCAGCGTGTTTTATAACAGCATCAAATTGCAAAAGTTAAACACTATGGGGACGACTCGCAGAGTGTCTATCAATGTTGACAAAGCGAAAGTGAATTAATCGATGTAGATCGATATTTAGTCAGATTACCGATTCTTTTCATCACAACACCCTGTTTTATTAACATTTTCACGGACAAATCCTTGGAAAAGTACATTCTATGCGATGCATTACCATATTCTGCTATATATTTTGGAGGTAATATGACTGGAAGCCGTTAATTCCAAGATATTCAACAACTTTTTCAACAAATTGAGATATGGGGTATTCATTTTTGAAAGGGCTACTGTTGATAAACTCGAACAGGAACACGACCTCTCAATAACACTATCCGTGGCAATGCTCACCAGACACCCTCAGATCTGAGCACAGTTGTAGATCAAGGCTTAGCTAACTATTCTCGACCCACTAATATTGATTCTCCATGCACCAGATTTAATGGCATGGCTTTAGAATGCTATCTTGAATAATCTTTCCAGAGAAATGTAACGATGCGGATGATGTAATTCACAAGCAGTTAGAAATAGGCATATAAATCAAGGAGGGAACACGTTGCAATTATTCTCAAAGAAAAAGCAATGGAATATAATATTGTTGGAAGCCAGAGTCCTGGACCTTGGAAAATAGAAACAAATTCATTGCTATTGTAGAAAATAAAAACGGTTTCAAACGCTCCTTGCACCGTGTTTCTGGATATGTGCCCAGATGAACCCAACACATGGCTTACTCGTTTGTAGGTTTAAGAGATGTAGAGACATTTTGGCTATCGTCTTAATAAGCAGATGTATATTGGCATTCGCAGGCTATAGCATTGGAGGGTATACTATACCCATGATAAACCAGCTCATGGGACCGATACTGGGCCAATATTGGACCAATACGGTCAGTTATTGCACTAGTACCGGCCCAGGAACCTGCGTTATTAGCGACAGTTTCCAATCGTGGTGAATACCGACTTGTAAACATAATTTATTGAGACACTGATGCTATGGCATCTTTAGTCGCATATGTGTTGCTTCTACAACACACAAAAATGTACATATGCATGAATAAATATGGCGAAGTGCTACATACCCACAAAAGCACCTAGCTTCACGTCTTAAAACATTATAACTACCACTTTGGATAAATTTACTATATATTATATAATTATGTGTATGTTGTATGTTTTAACTGGAATAACTATAAGTAGCTAGTTTGCTCTTATTGGAAATCTAATCCGTTAACGTTTCATGGCGAAGCCAGCCAAACCCGGCCTCTGTAGTTGTCCTGAGAAATACCCATTTGGAGGCCAGAAGAGGACTATTTTTGAATATTTACCACTGGAATGACTGGCTCGATTATCGAGCCAGTCATTCCAGTGGTAAATATTCAAAAATAGTCTTCTCTTGGCCTGCAAATGGATATTCAATAAGTAAATAATCTAATTTTTTATCAAATTTAGTCATTGAAGAGTTAAACATCTATGTCGACTATCTTCCACCACTTGAACGTCCTGGATGAGATAGCCTTCTTTATATGTCCAAATTATATGATGCTGAAAGATTTGCTTGTTAATTTAGTTGACAAGCACATGTTTCAGCAACAAGCAACATAGACACATAGGACAAATTGCCTGCTCGCTTTTATGTTACAACTATTGAACCAGATATAGAACAAGGCGTTCATAGCTCGTCGTTCTGCAAAACAATATCCATTCTCGGTGCCGAACATGGTCCTAATTAGTAGGAGCAATATGCTACACGATCTCCAGGAAGTGCAAGACAAGGCTTTTTGGTGCTTTGTGTAGGATAGGGTCTGGAGAAGAACATGTCAAATGTTGGCCGAAATCGGAGTCACATAAACGGTCACGATACGACATCAAAATGATTGCCGCCAATGTTAAATATTGCTAGAATCTACCCATATCTTTTGAATTCAACAATTTACCAGCAGGTTAGGCTAAGTCACTTAGTCTTCAATTTTATCGTCATCTGCAACGAAACGGGCTCATGGGAATATTGCCATGGTTGCCGTCTTGACAATGCCTAGAAGCTGTGGTGCATTCAAGCCCATGTTTTACAGCTACATTTCAGTGTGCTTCTTCCTGCAGAGCAACTGTATCAGACCATTTTAAACATTGTGTTTGGTGCAGGACTATTGTCCATCATAAGCAGAACAAGTTTATCACCTTGTACGTCCCAGCGTCACTCAATAGGACCCATGCCGCCATTGTTGGCAATCCACTTTATGACATGTAAGTCGGTGCGACGAGAGTGAAGGTTTGAGAGAGAGGATGATGGAGGCAGTCTTTCGGGTGTCAGGGAGGTCTTTGATGTGGCCATTTTCTTACAATTGAAACTAGTGTAATGATACTCAAAGACTCACGTTGGGTCTCATTAAACAAGGACGACACCATTGCCTTGCTTTCAGTGGTTTCTCCAGGAATTTGATCTCCATTTGGTGCATGGGATATCTTTGAAGAAGCACGCACGACATAATCGCCCTTGGCAACATTTTAGAAGAATCCACAGATTCTTGATTCTAATGGCTGCTGTCGCTATAATTTCATCTACGTCTCCTTCACCATGGATTACGTGGCAGCCTTTCTGTCGCAAGCAGTCCGTGATTCAACAGATGAGGGCCTGTTTGTTAATATTATTTGCTAGTAAATCGCCCTTTTCCCCAACAAATTTTGTTGCATCTGATATGTTGATCTTATTTGTAACTTTGTTTTCTCGATGTTGACGCGAATTGTCCTCTGTACTTGGTCCTCCATTGAATCCAACAAAGACACCGGTAGGTCCTTCCGTGTGTTTAACGGTTTCTCTCCTTACAACTAAATGCTCTTGAACATTTTACATCTTTGTCAGAATTTATCCGTATGATAATGTTTCTCAAGGTCGCCGAGAAAGGAGAATGTTGTTCAACCTTGCAAAATCGGCTCTATCCCTCTGCATTACAGTTGCCTTCTTGTGTTGTTAACTTTTTGTGTACACTGTATTATTGATGCCATGCATGATATTGTCCAAACGGCTCTTTGATGTTCAGGCATGCCACTTCTTCTAGTTAATCCACTTGCATTGTTCAGTGACTGCCACCTCCACCTGTAGTCTTCAGAGACCGCATCAGAGTCGGCTCACTGATAGAGACGAAACCAAGGCCTAACTTTCCGGAACACAGCATGATATTCAGTCTCTAAAGCCGCCATTTTCTGAAGGTACGCAGACTTCAGATAATTGGCGTGTCCAGCAGCAACAAATACGTGTAAGCACTCATAATATATATATATATATATATATATATATATATATATATATATATATATATATATATATATATATATATATATATATATATATATATATATATATATATATATATATATATATATATATATATATATATATATATATATATATATATATCGTAGAAGTACATTTGCCACGACCCAGTGAGATCAGCTTCAATGAGCTCCCACGCCACTCCCAAGATTTCTTGGTAGTTCAGAGACAATTTGTTCGTTTTTGAACTATTGGATAATTCACGCTTTATAGAAGCTAATGCTTTTTACAATCCGTTGAACGTTATCCGGTTTCAATAACGTGTCCAAGTCAATTTCACCTTCAATGTGTTTGGCTGAAAACACTGACTGACATGAAAATGTCCGAGAAACGAGCTCTCCATAGCCTTTCTGGTCATCATATGTACCGCTGCGTTTTCATCGTATATCGTCTCTAAGATGTCTTTGAGACCACTTCAATCGATTAATGTTCTTCTATCAATCAGCAAATTAATAAATGTGTCGAAGCTACCTAGCAACAGCACAACATCTCGTAATGGAACTCGTATGCTTTTCCCAAGATTATCTGGTCAAAAGTGGCAACTGAAGGTGCGCTATTCTTGAAGGCAAACTTGCGAATATACTCAAAAGTAGAAAAGATACCTGTCATGTCTCCAGGGTACAAATAGATCATTGAAAGAAAGCCTACTGATGACTGTCCACGATGGTCAAATTACTTGTGTAGTATGTGCATCATTCGTTGCCAATTCGATACTGCTTTATAGAAACGAAACGATACCTCCCACAATACATAAATATTGAGGTCCACATCATTTAGAACAGTCAGTCAATGATATTTAATTCGAAGAGTTTTCGTCTGAGAATTGTCTGGGTGACTTATTGGCCTGTGGTTACTGCTGCTATCATCCCCATGCCATAGGATGCACCCTTTGGGTCTAGGGTCACAATGCTGAGATCCACATTAACTGCTGTAAATAACAGCATCATATTTGGTATGTTTATCCTACCTAAAACATCAGGAGTAACTGAAGAAAATTTTCCTCAACCCATAGAACCTCAGAGTATGAAGTGCAATAACCCATGATTGAAATATTGTCAAGCAAAAACATCTTTAACCAAAAACCAATTCGTCTTGTGTTACCACATTTATTTCATTAGTCTACCAACCAAATCTGAATTCAACACTTTCGCACAAGTGGTATGGTAGAAAAATTCCAATCGTACCAGCTGTTCTATGCAGGGCCTAAAAGTGGTGCAATTATTTTGTGCAGAACCATCTCCATTGTAACAACCAATA
>CM067359.1:61519005-61534005 GCA_034401795.1 Chaetoderma sp. LZ-2023a
GGTCAAACCGGCGAAAAAAAATTCAGTGGTAAATTTACAAAAATAATCTGAAATAAAAATATCTTGAAAAATATTCACCATCAAGATGTTTAATTGATATATCAAGTAGTATTTCGAGCGCTTTGAGGCGCTGTTGACAGAAGAGGTGTTAACAGTGTATGATATTAAGTCAAATAAACATACGCAGTGGGCGGAGCTTAGCTAGAAATGGCCCGGCTAGAAATGCAGGCCTATATTACCAGACAATATGTCAATCCGTGCTACGATTGTGAGTAGCAACGGAAAACAGTGCTACTACACACCTGCCTAATTAAATCATCGACCCTTTGATCTCCCTACAAACGCTAATTGAACCTGTTGTTTATTGTGAAAGCGGATCACTTCCCGAGTGAGATCCACCTGCTCAGAACTCCACATCAGACAACCGGGTGTAACTTTCAATTACAACACCTCTCTTGCTCTGCTTTTATTATATGCTGTATCCTAACCTGGATTAAGTATACATCTTTGTTCATAATTTACCAAAGTACAGTTTAACATGCCAGCACCCAGGTTTGAAAAAACCCGGCTTCTGTAGTGTTCTTGATAAATGCCCATATGCTCACCAAGAGAAAGCTATTTTAGAAAACTTACTGGGATCACTGTCTCGATAAGCGAACCAGTTATTCCCAGTCATAAATTTTCAAAAATAATCTACTCTTGGTCTTCAAATGGACATTTTCTATGACAATAAATACATTTTCGTGAACAAATCTGTGGATTAACAATTTCATGACGAAACCGGGCAACACTGACCTTTGATGTTGTCTTGAGCAATGCCCATTGATATGCTTTTAGAAGTATATTTTTGACAATTTAGCACTGGAATGACTGGCTCGGGTACCCGAGCCAGTCATTCCAGTGATAAATTGTAAAAAATAGTCTTCTCTTTGCCTGCAAATACACATTCAATAATCCTGTTTCGCGAACAAATTTATCCAGTAGAGGGTTAAATGCCTAGGCATTGACTTCATTGTTCTGTACAGTAGAACACGATTGCTTTTAGTAAGTACGAAATGAGTGATAAATTATTTTTGAGACAAAATGTATGAATTTAGGAGGTGTCAGCTTGGTGTAGTAGCTATGACTCAAGACTACGTAACCGAAGAACCCGGTTCGTGCCTAAGCTGTGCACTATCTCGTTGGAAACATGGGTAATCAACGCCTGAACCCCCCTGACTAATAATTCCCAGAAAACTATACATGCAAGCTGTTGAAGATTTTGCCTATGGGAGTAACAGCGCTCAGTCAAATTAGTTCCAAAATGTTCAAGAGCATGTTTATTAAATAGTAAAGACATACAATTCGTACAACAACACGTAGTCCGTCTTCAATTAAGCGGTCGTGGCGAACTTAGCTACGTCACTTACTCACGCATCACGTAATTGATTATGACGTCATCTTACACGCCATGCAGTTGATTATGACGTTATATGATTGATGGATGAATTGGAATCCTCCATTGGCTCAGGTGCAATAAGTATCCAGATCTACTCTCCAGACACTGATGTATTTGTCCTTTTCACAAGACGTCATCCTGACTTGTTAAAAGTCACTTTATTTGTGACAGGAACTAGAGAGCATCGAGGCGTGGTCGCCGCGAATCCCATACAGCTAGAGCCGCGACCAAGCAAACTTGCAGCCCTTCCATGTTTTCATGCGCCCGGCGGTGTGGATAAGACAGGTATGGGTTGAGGTGGGTGACTTAAGGTGGTAGATGATTAGCGAGGAACAGGCTCCATAATAAATCAAAAAAACGTGCCACATACACCAGATGCACGACGCCAAGTCATACTATGTACACAGTATCAACTGATGGTAGGAAATGCAGGCGAAATACACGTCCATCGCCTCCAGGGTGCTACGGATGGAGGGTAGAAGAGCAACAAAGGACTTTCTTATGACCAATTACTTGCCAGGAAATGATGCAATGGTCGTTTACCAGCCAATGATGAAATGCACCATCTGGTAAAGTGCGGATGTGTCAAAACTAAAGGTTCTACAAATCAATGCCATTGTGCACAAGCTGTCTGAACGTCATTGAATTATGTAGCTGCTCTGAAACTGACAATGTGTGTAAAAATCATGAAGATGAGCATATGAAATGTGTGGGTGGATGGAGATGGACGACGACGACGACGACGACGACGACGACGACGACGACGACGACGACGACGACGACGACGACGACGACGACGACGACGACGACGACGACGACGACGACGACGACGACGACGACGACGAGGAGGAGGACGACCACGACGACGACGTCAAAGAAGGAAGTGGAAATGATTGATGATGATGATGATGATGATGATGATGACGATGATAGATAGATAGATAGATAGATAGATAGATAGATAGATAGATAGATAGATAGATAGATAGATAGATAGATAGATAGATAGATAGATAGATAGATAGATAGATAGATAGATAAGATAGATAGCTAGATATATAGATAGATAGATAGATAGATAGATAGATAGATAGATATGGATTAGAGTGATAATATCTTTGTACTTTGTATTTTAGCTATATATATAGATAGATAGATAGATAGATAGATAGATAGATAGATAGATCGATCGATAGATAGATAGATAGATAGATAGATAGATAGATAGATAGATAGATAGAAAGATAGATAGATAGATAGATAGATAGATAGATAGATAGATAGATAGATAGATAGATAGATAGATAGATAGATAGATAGATAGATAGATAGATAGATAGATAGATAGATAGATGGATAGATAGATAGATATGGATTAGAGTGATAATATCTTTGTACTTTGTATTTTAGCTACTCCTATTTGTGTTAGATCACGCTGTTTGCTTTTATTATTATATCGAGTCTCTACTGTCGAAATTTTTAAGCATCTTTGTACCGTTTTTTTGTTATTCTATATTAAAGTTCTGAATCAAGCCGTATCTGTATGTTTAACAACATACGAATGGATATAAAGATATAAAAATCAGATCGGTTCTAACACATTTCCAACCACTTCCAGCAAACTGGTGTCCGTTTTGGTGGGCACTTTGGTCAATCGCCTCCATTTTGAACTTAAAAACATTTTCCGAGTGCCGCCATGACTTATCTTTTACTTGAGATATAATGTTACATTTCGGAATATGTGTCACGATTTCTGCATGAAAATCCGACATGTCTACGCATGCTCCAGCCCTACATCTCCCGTCTCATATTCGGGGCCAGTGTTACTTATGCAATACAGGTTCCATGGTTGTATTCGCACACGCAATACTCGGCGCAATTGATATTTTTATCTCAGCAAGAGAAACGTACGTGCGAGCTACACTTGATTAAGCAGTTAACCCGCAAGTAGGCCAATTAAACGGCTTCTACAGTAGTCTTGAGAAATGTTCATTTGCAGACCATGATAAGACTATTTTTGAAGATTTACCACTGGAATGCCTGGCTCGATAACCGAGCCAGTCATTTCAGTGGTAAATCTTCAAAATAGTCTTATCTTTGTCTGCAAATTGACATTTTCTATGACAAAATTAAAATTTTTGTGAAAAAATTGAAGTGTTAAAGATTATTTGCAGACCAAGATAAGACTATTTTGAAAATTTACCACTCAAATAACATTGAAACGACCTGATCTACCACTCAAGTATTTGACGTCATAATAAATTACGTCACATGTTAGCTACGTCACAATCAAAATGACGTATAACACCGCCACGAACATAGAAAATTCCTTCAGTAGTTGTACAATTTAATAAAGCTGCAGCAGCTCCCCCGTCAAATTAGTTTCAGAATATTCTACAGTTTACCTGAATAGTTACCTTGAAATTTAGATTCGAGGAATTCAAATTTCAAGGTTTTAAATCACATCCAACATGCGGGAAAATGGGCGGAGCTTAGGTAGAAGTGGGCACGGCATATATGTAAAAATCGATCGATCTATTGGTATTCTTATAATATTAAGGTTCGTGAAGCTTCGCTTGACTAACTGCAGTCGCAATAGAGGACTTCATCTCCATATGCCCCGCCCATTTATGTCTAAGCTCCGCCTACACGTTGTGCGTGTGGGAATCGATTGAACACGGAACTTCGAGAATCCAATATCAAAGTAACTATACAGGTAAGCTGTTGAATATATTGAAACGAATTTGGCTGGGCGCTGTTGCTGCGTATGCAGCAACAGCGCCCAGTCAAATTAGTTCCAACATTTTCTGCAGAATGCTTATTGTTAAATTTAATCCACCAAAGACATCGTGCAATTGACAGACTATATACTGCATTTTCATAAGGGAGGATTTCTGTCAATTTTGATTGTGACCTGAGTCTACACGCGGCGTATTTGATTATGACGTCTAGTACTTGATCGACAGATCGGATTCATCCATGCTTCTGGCGGTAGACGTTACATACATGCGAACCAACTTATTGTCAGGTACGGGTAATTTAGAGCATCACAATCGTTGAATGGCCGCCTACAACTGGTCCGTCGTGTCCATGGTAGCTGTCGTCCCTTGACGAGCTCGGGCTATCTCGTTCTGTCTTTTACAGGAATATCTGATCAGTTTTTGTGTACCATCTTGTAATGGTGTATTCTCATTTGGTTACTTTTGAAAACGATCTCAACCAAATATCAATGACCTCCTGTAAGGCTACTTGGTGATATTCCGTAGCTCAATTGATGAATCCAATCTGTCGATCAAGTATACGACATCATAATCAATTACGTCACATGCGGAGTGACGTCACACTCAACTACGTAATGAACGACGTAGCTAAGGCAATCAAGAACTTTTAAAGGTCCATCAGTTGTACGAATCGTATGTCTTTACTATTTAAACAGCATTCTGTTGACTATTTTGCAACTAATTTGACTGGTCCCATAGGTAGCAACAGCACCCAGTCAAATTAGTTGCAAAATATTCAACAGCTTACCTGTATAGTTACCGTGACATTGGAATTCTGGGAATTCAAAGTTCGATCGACCCCAACACGGGCACAGCTTGAGTGGAGCTTAGCTATAGATGGGCTAGCTAAAACTGGATGCGCCCACTGCGGAAGCTGTGAGTACGAGAAACAATTTACTAGAACCATGACATAATTAAGGGCTTATTTTTCACACTCACAACTCCGCACGGTGTGAGGCGAGGCGTTAATGTGATAATTTGCCACATCATAGGACCGAGCAATTAATTCAATTATCATCCTTTTCCATAAATGACATTGCCATTATCATCTGTGCTAATTACTGAATCGGTGAATCGCGCTTCCATTGCGTATTTATTTAATTCCTCAATTGTCAACGTGTTTGAATAAATTCCTTCAGCAGGATAAACAACAATCCAGCCCAGATATAAGTTAGAATGTTTCCAATACAAAATAAAAAAGTTCTGTTGAATATTTTGAACGTTTGGAAGCCATTGCTGCCTAAATACAACCAAATTAAATCCAAAATATTCCCCGGACGGAGACGGATATGCTGGGCCTCATTGTGGCTCTGGGGCGAAACACCTAGTGGCTAACCGCAGCGTAGTGCTCCATCACAACGTGACTACATCAGATTATGCATATCAAGATGGTGCTCGTCCTTTGGTACACCAGGGAGGGAGTTTGCCGGGCCCTAAGCCGCCAACCCTCGAGGAGCCAGGAGGCGTAGGAGGCGGTTAAATGCTACTGGCCACGCTCTAACATCAATATCAAAGCCACTTAAAATATGCCAGTGGAATGCTGCAGGAGTAAGGAAAAAGAAAACAGAACTACAACAAAGACTTAAAAAAGAGGATATATATGTGGCATGTCTCCAAGAGTCGCACCTCCATCCTGATCAGCCCTTCTTTATTCGAGTGTACCAGACCTTTCGACATGACCGCAAAACAAGACGCAAAGGTGGAGTGATGACATTAGTAAAAATTGACATTCCAGCCATAGAGAAAGTCATAGAGACTGGAGAAGAAGAAGAAGTTATGCAGGTGAATATTTCTCTCGAAAATAGATCCATCCAAATTGTGAACTTCTATTTCCCGCAAGATAAAAACCTTTCGCTTGATAATATCTCTGCATCGGAGGGAAACTGGCCGATAGTTGGAGATTTTAACAGTCATTCCCCAGCTGGGGTTATCAAGAGATCGTGGTGAAGAAGTCGAAAACTGGCAGAACGAGAACAGACTGATACTGATAAACAAACATGATGACCCTACTACCGTCTACTCTAAGAGATGGCACTCGACAACAACACCAGATCTAGCGTTCTCAACAGAAGATTTGCACAGAGTTGCGCAACGTGAAGTCGGCAATCAGCTTGGAGGCAGTGACCACAGACCTGTTAACATCACACTGGCTGTAGACGAACAACCTCCACTCAGCAAGTCTGTGCCACGGTGGAATTACAAGAAAGCCAACTGGTCACGTTTCCAAGAGCTATCGGATGAGTTTTCACATAGTGTTCAGACTGAGAATAACATAAATAAAGTAGTTGACAGCCTCAACAATGCCATCAGTCTGGCTGCCAAAAATGGCATCCCCAGAGGGACCAGGAAATCGTACAATCCATACTGGACTTCCGATCTACAATCCCTTCACAGTAAACTGGAAGAAGCTATAGGAGCCCTGGTGAAGAAAACAACACAGCCCGTAACCGTGCTAAAGCAAAATATACCAGAGCAAAACTGCAAGCTACTAGGAAAAGCTGGCACGAGAAAACAGAAGGCCTCACTATGGACAAAGATGGTAAGAAACTGTGGAAGCTGACTCGCCAGTTAAATGACGAAAAAGCACCAACATCACAGATTATTCTTGAGAGTAAACAAGACATACTGGAAAACGTGCGACTAATATGATACTAGATTATTTACAGACTGTTGGAGAACTAGCCATAAGCCCCAAGTGGAGAAAGCAAGTGAGGGCAGAGTTTAAACATGTTCCGGAGAACACACACTGTACAGATGGCTGCATGAACATCCCGTTCACAGAATCAAAGCTAGAAGCAGCACTCAAGACACTGAAGAAGAAGAAATCACCTGGCCCAGATAACATTACAAATGAAATACTGCTGCACCATAGCACTGCCACCAAGCGGATGTTTAGAACATAAGCTGGCGCACAGGTGATGTACCACAGATCTGGAAGGGTGCCATAGTATGCGCAATACTGAAGAAAGGAATGTACAAGACTAAGCCTGATAGTTACCGTCCTATCAGCTTATTAAGCTGTGTGGGAAAGCTTTTGGAAAGAATGGCGAACTCCCGACTGATGTGGTACCGTGAAGAGAACAACACCATTGCCAAAGAACAGAAGGCTTTCGAAGATGCAGGTCGACAGAAGATCAGGCTGCCTATGCCCATGACATTGAGGATGCTCTTCAGGGGGAAAAGCATGTGTTAGCAGTCTGTGTAGATCTTAAAAATGCCTACGAAAAGTGTAGAAGGACGGACTGCTTTTGAAGTTAAAGAGATACAACATCAGCAATAACATGCTCAAGTGGACACAACATTTACTCCATAACAGAAGAGAACGAGTACAAAACGATGGCTTCAAAAGTGAGAAGAAAAAAGATAAAAACGGTGTTCCCCAAGGTGGAGTCCTATCACCAACACTTTTCCTCCTCTTCATAAATGATATGATTAAAATTCTTCAAAGAAATGTCAATGCTGTACTATATGCAGATGATCTGATCTTCTGGTGTAAAGTGGAGTACATTGGCACAGCACAAGTCAGACTCCAAGAGGCTCTTGACAAACTAGAGGCATGAGCAACTGAATGGGCGGTAGAAGTGAATAAGAACAAGACAGTCCACTCAACGTTTACCCTATCCACCAAAGTAAAGGCAGCCAATCTGACCTTTAAAGGAGAATCTCTCCCAGAGGAAGAAATACCTGGGAGTCACTTTAGACAAGAAAGTAACTTGGAGAAATCAAATAAACAATGCTGCATCAAAGGCCCGACAACTCTGCTCTCATGCAAAAGTTAGCTGGTACTAACTGGGGAGCAGATGAGACAACCCTGAAGAGAGTCTAAACAGGCAATGTTCGCCATGTTCTGCAATATGGTGCATCAGCCTGGTCAACTGCAGCCAAGTCCAATCTCAGCAAGCTCTCCAAAATACAAAATCAAGCTCTTCCCATCATCACAGGTGCTATGCGATGTACACCAATTATTGAAATGGAAAAGGCCACAGGTCTCCAACCTCTCGAAGACAGACGAAATGCCAAAGTGATTCTACAAACCGAGAAGTTTAAACGACTTAGTGACCACCCAATGTATGAGAGAATGCAGAAACCGTCAAAAGAAGACTCAAACGTCAAAGTCTCACACACCTTTCTAGAGACCTAACAAAGAGATTGCCCTCTATCCAGAATATAGAACCCTCACCACTCTGTACTCATAACCCAATGCCACCACACCTGACTCAATAAAGCTTTATCATCAGAGACTCCATATATGGCATTTCTAACAAGAGCTCACACTCCAGTATGGAACTAAGAACCCTATCACTGGAAGTCTTAAATGAAAAGTATCAACAAAACCAATGGGTACGTGCCTTGACTGATGGATCCGCAACAGAAGCAGTTATAAATGGTGGTGGAGGTATTTTCATCAACTATCCATGTGGCAGTCAAGCAGAAATAGCCATTGCAACATGCCATATCTGCTCCAACTACAATGCAGAATGTAAAGCACTTGAAAAGGCCGTTTATGTATTAACAACAGACGAACGATCACAGGGTGCGGATATAGTCTTGCTCACTGATGCACTCTCTGTATTACAAGCTCTCAGCTCTCAAAGCCTGGAATTAACTGATTTGACTAATAAGTTACAGCAATTGTCACTCAATGTCAGAACTGTTATCCTCCAATGGATACCATCTCATTGTAATATCTCAGTAAATGAAAGAGCCGATGTTCTAGCAAAAGTAGGGTCAACTAAATAACAACACCATGACCGCTGCACACTCAGAGGTCAAGACGGTGATCAATCAAGCATTAGACAAAAAATAGAGAGGTGAGCATCCAGAACATGAATCAGCAGCCATCCATAATCAGCTTCCAGAAGAGAACAAGTGATAATCTTTCGTCTCCGTTCAGGACACTACAGGCTGCATGCTCACATGTACAACAAACTGAAGATTGGCACCTCTGCAATGTGACCCTGTGGCACCAGCCAAGAAACAGTTACACACATCTTACAGGATTTCCCACGTTTCAATCAGCAGCGGCACAGCCACTGGCCAGCAACAACATCCCTCAATGACAAGCTGTACGTGGATACAGACAACCAGACTATCACAGCCAGCTTCATCCGGATGTGCGACATTCAAATGTAGTCAAATGTGAACGCAAGAAGAAGAAGAAGAAGAAGAAGAAGAAGAAGAATCCACAATTTTCAAGACAACATTTCTTACATCATGTTCACAACTTTTGAGCGTCAGACAGGCATCCATAGAGGCGGGCGACCAGGCCGGCATGCAGACAGACAGACAGACAGACAGACCGACCGACCGACCGACCGACCGACCGACCGACCGACCGACAGACAGACAGACAGACAGACAGACAGACAGACAGAGAGGCAGGCATGCAGGCAGGTAGGCAGGCAGGCAGGCAGGCAGGCGGACGGACAGAGAGACAGACAGACGGATGGACATATGGATGGATGGACGGACAAACGGACGGACGGATGGATGGACCGACTGACTGACTGACTGACTGACCGACTGACTGATTGACCGACCGACCGACCGAATGACCGACCGACCGACCGACCGACCAACCGACTGACTGACCGGCAGATAGGCAGGCAGGCAGGCAGACAGGCAGACAGACATACAGACCCGATCGCAATGCCCTGTTCCCTTTACAGGACGCGGGTAATTATTCAACCATGAGCTTGTACAATATACCGATGTTTCCAGAGGCAATCATCAAACAGCCAACACCGTTGAATTCGACCAGATGCCACCAGCCCCTATTGATCAATACAGGCAGCATATAATTATTTATCCCGGGGTAATTTAAGCATAATGTAAGCAACATGTGTTGACTAAAGCCAGCAACTATACGTCCAAAACCGCGGTATATAGTGAGATACACGATACATACAAATAGATGGATATTATGAAAAATAGCATAAAACTCATCGATCGAGTGCTATCCGGTTAAACTATTCATGAGTTTGTCTTAAGAAGACAACTAGAAGGACCAACATTCATAATGCACGTTACTAGGCCGGTGCTGGAACAATACCGACCCAGCAACCTACGTAATACGAGAAGTACCAATATGGAAGTATTGTAGTCGTCTGCGCAATAGAGGATCCATGTCTAGCTATGCCACGCCCATTTCTCGTTAAGCCACGCGCACTGTGTACGCTGTTTGAATAGTTTTTACCAATTTGAATTAAACCTGAACTCATAGAATGGCAATGGTCATTTCCATTTTAACTATGCACCGCCCATCACTAGCTAAGCTCCACCCACACCTCGCCGTGTTGGGATTGATCGATCCCCGAATGCCATAACTATCAATTTCCTGAAAACTATACAGGTAAGCTGTTGAATATTTTGTAACTAATTCGACTTTTTATCTCCGTACAGATGTTCCTCCTTACCAATATGGAGATATTTGTTTCACTGAAAGTATTTTCAGAGAATGCGTCGTTTGCCTATCGATGGCAATGCCTTAACCAAGGTTACTTTAATAATAATTGTTTCTTATATATCGCTTTGCAATTTTTGAAAATATTCCATATGCCTAATCTCTCCAATCATTTTCCTCAAAGAAAGATTTAGAAACCACTTTCATCAAATACATTCTCCTCTCTACATTAATTACGCGTCTAATTGTGTTTCCTGGAGCCTTTTATTCCATGCAAACCACTTTCCACATCACACGTGATAATTTAATATCATTCTTAATGTGCGAATTGCGATACATAGAGTTTGGATTGAAACAAAATGGCGGCGTCATTAGTACCATTGTCGGCTTAACACTTTCGCGGAGAACAAGGCCAAAACCGTCCTCTGCGGTGGTCTTGAGAAATTGTCCATTTGCAGACCAAGAGAAGAGGACTTTTGATAATTTAACACTTGAATGACTGGCTCCGTAACCGAGCCAATCATTCCAGTGGTAAATTTTCAAAAATAGTCTTCGCTTTGTTTGCAAATGAACATACATTCAATAAGCAAATATTAGATTTTCTTAACCGCAATTGAGCCAATAAATGGTTCGTATTTATATAGGACTATTCACATATGCATATTTACCATTATTCGTAAGGTACTTACACGTAACACGTAATCCGCCGTGATATCTGACGGTCAAGAACAGCGCCGACCGAGCTAAGCCTTGGCAAGCGTCCATATTTCATGGCTTTCCCTCGATAAATATTCCATAGATCCGTGACGGAATGTGACACACAGATCTATACATTGAACATCATTCAATGAGAAGAAAAACTAAAAATTATGACCACTACTACCGTTTTATATACCGTAAATCCAAATTTTGGCGAGGTTTATGTAATGACGGACGGCGGAGTCGTGGCTTTGGAGATGATGGCTGCTTTGTGTTGTTGATTATTGATTGTTGATTGTTGTTGTTGTTGTTGTTGTTGTTGTTGTTGTTGTTGTTGTTGTTGTTGTTGTTGTTGTTTCCAAAATAGTATGCCACAGCTATAAACACCACCACGCTCCTAATATTCGAGCTTTGCGATATATGTCTATTCTTTAGTGTAGCGTCACAATAGTTGGTAGCACCTGCTTATGTTAGCATCCGTAGGTATTAGTCCCAAGTCAACAATCCATGACTTAGTCTCAAGAAACGCGCTCGTCAGTGATTACTGGAGCTAACAACACTGTTCTATGAATAGCGTTGATACTTAGACAGGCCAGCTGACAAACAATGAGCATTGACCTAAACAGACTATCTATCCAGTCACTTAGCCAGTCCACGATGTCAATCTTTCTCGTCTCGCCAGGGCGCCCGTACCTAGAGCGACAGCATCAGTTGTGGCTTCTTCTTCCGGTGCTGCTGTAGCGGACAACGATATGACGACCACGACCTGGCTGTGTTTTCTTGAAGCAATGTCAGATAATTCTTATACCGTTTGCTACTGATGCAGCCGCTTGTGGTGGTGGCCACTGACCACGGTCTTTATGGAACAACATTCATTATTATTATTATTATTATTATTATTATTATTATTATTATTATTATTATTATTATTATTATTATTATTATTATTTTTATTATTATTATTATCGTTCGTACTATATCTATATTACTACAACAACCGCGTCCACTCTATTTTACACATTCCCATGAATTTGACATTATGCTGGGTAACCAAGGCAACTACATTGGTATTAATCAACAACAATAACAGTACCGCCCGCATTGATGGCATTCGTGGATGAATCGCACATATCGATGTTGTTTTTGATCACATATATAACATAAACACGATTGTATCTCCCAGTTTTCGCATTATCACCGGACAACTTCCTACGATGGAATCTAGAGAAACAGATGTTAACGTTGGCGCGATCGTCAGTCTTTCACGGGCTCGGTGGTTTTGGCTGGTGTTGCCGTTGCAACCATCATAAACACGAGCATTTCCACTCACTATTATCCTTGATAAGCAGCCGTTTGTCTTCGTTGTGCTAGCTGTTACCACAGATGCCGCTCGCTTGCTTTGCCTACAGAGGAAGAAGGAGGCTGCCTTCGACGCCAGTCTCAGAGAAATCTACTACACTGCCAGTTCCAACACCACCGCAGCCTAGCTCCTCTAGTACCGTTGATGCCGACATCGCCAACAGTATTCAGAACCAAACGTGGCCGCCGATAGCAGAAAGGAGAGAAAAAAAATTCAATACGTCCACAGCGCGTATCGATCTCGGAAAGAGAGAGAGAGAGGGAGAGAGAGATAGACGGGAGAAACTAGCCAGCGCTATCAAGCAATTCCACACGATATAACTGAACACTAGCCCCCTACATGGACGCCAAACACAAACTCATAGCAGCCATTGTACCATGTCATGACGAGGCTGACGATGCCGCGATGCCACAGACGTACAGTATATTTGAATGACCAGGCATGATGGCGGCTAAGCTCAGTCGTTGTGCCGACTCGCTAGCCATCATATAATTATCCTAATATAGAGGTCAGAATAATAATAATAATAATAATAATGTACCAGACATAAGACGGAAAGCATTTCGCTTCGCTCTCGACAATCCTCGACAACTTTCGCCTCCTACCAGAGTCATTGCCCTTCATCTTAGCTAAACCTGGCTTATGGATGTTTAAGGCTGGGTTTTCTAGAGTATATTGTATGTACTAACACAACCCTTTGGACGCGAGATTAAAATATTAGAATCCATTAAGATTTTATTAAAATCGTATCTATTATTTTGAAATTAATTTGACTATGAGCTGCTGCTTACATGTAAAATAGAGGGATCCAATCTGTTACTCATGCATCGGGTGTCAAAATGGTTTACATCTTTAGCTATGCCCCGCCCATCTCTAACTAAGCTCGACCCACACCTCGCCCGTGTTGGGATCGATCGATTCCTGAACTTCCTCACTATCAATTTCCAGTAAACTATACTGGTAAGCTGTTGAACATTTTGAAACTAATTTAACTGGGCGATGTTGCTGTCTATGGCAGCAACAGCACCCAGTCAAATAAGTTTCAAAATATTCAACAGCATGTTTATTAAATAGTAGAGACATACAATTCTTACAACGTGTCAGACTATTAAGAGTTAAAGACGGGCCTAATAGAATCATTTATGCCGTAATGATTATGACGTCATCCTGCACGCCGCTTTGCTGATTATGACGTCATCTGACGTCATTACTCTGGAAAGGTGAATTAACTATGATTATCACGTATTAGCTGGCGTGCCTTCAGGAGCGCGCACATTTTCAGTACGCCGAACATTTTGTCCGGTGACGTGTTAGGTTCGCGCATAGATATTACCGACCACGGCACCGAACAAAATGCTCGGCGAACTAAAAAATATTCGCGCTCCTCTACGCACTCTTGATGTCAGCGTCGAATGTGTGCCTTTAAAAATTTAGATACTGGAAATTCAAGTTTCAAAATTTCAAAGATTCAAATCGATCCCAACACGAATAAGAAGTGGAAAGAGCTTTGTTAGAAATTGGTGGGGAATAGTTGGTGTTGGGATCGATCGATCCCTGAACACACTGACTATCTATTTCCAGAAAACTATACCGGTATGCTGTTGAATATTTATGCCATAATTAATTATGACGTCATCCTCCACGCCACTTAGTTCATTATGATGTCATATGCTGTCAGATGATGGATGGACACAGTAGAAATGTCCATTCAGTTTGTCAGCCAATCTTCTGACGTCATAATCAACTACGTCACATGTAGGCTGATGTCATAATGAACTACGTCATGCATGACGCGATTTAGTGCGTCTTTAACGCTTAATAGTCAGTCACGTTGTACGAATTGTATGTCTTTACTATTTAATAAACATTCCGTTGAATATTTCGACACTATTTTGACTGGGCGCTGTTACATCACCCAGTAAAATTAGTTTCAAAATATTCAACTGCTTACTCGTCGAATTTTCTGGAAATTGAGATTCAGAGAGTGCAGGGAACGATTGATCTCAACACGTGCAATGCGTGGACGGAGCTTAGCTTGAGATGGGCGGGGCATAGCTAAAACTATGCATCATCATTAAAACACCATCTTTATTACCATTATCGACGTCACGGCCGTCTTTGTCGCATCATTATCATATCTTTCGAAGTCTGTCGTCACCACCACCACCACCACCACCACCACCACCACCACCACCACCACCACCACCACCACCACCACCACCGCCACCATTATTTGTAGGTCTCATATTGAGCATTATCACTACAGTCAACCTCGCATTCGTCATTATCACCATCACCTTCGTCGTCGTCGTCCTCGTCG